>CAJFCX010000294.1:0-23976 GCA_904066255.1 Eimeria sp. OTU-X
CCCCTGGAGCCTGGGAGGCCCCCCTGGTTGCTGCCCTCTGCCTGGGACGCCATCTGAACTGCTGCCTGCGTAGCTATCAGGGCCATGAGAGCTGTGGGGCCCTGCTCGGAGGTCTTGTTGGAGACCCAGGCGGAGGCCTGCTTGGCCCAAAAGTTGTCGCTTTCGCTAGATTTTTCCTGGGGTGGTGGCGTCTGGGACCGGGATCGCGATCGGGATCGGGATCGACTCCCGGAGCTACGGGAGGAGAGCGAGGAGCGCCGCTGCTGCTGCGGCGTCGGTGGTTTGCCGAGCTGGCTGCCCTCATTTTTGGAGGGCTTAGCACTAGCAGTTTCTCCGGCTGCCTTGTCTGCCCCAGGAGCTTTTGAGGGGGCCCCCGGAGAAGAGGAGCAGTGCTTCTTGCTCTTCTTCCGAGCCTTCCCATCCTCCCCAGCTCGACGCCTCCTGCCGCTGCCCATTTGTTGTTTCAGCACCTAAAGGCCCCTCAGCAGCATAGGTTTCTGTACACCTGAAGTGTCTCTGCGGAAAAGAAGAGGCAGGAGCAGCAGGAAGAGCTTCCACGGTGGGGGGAGAACACCAGATCTCTAGGCCCCAGCAGCTGCAGCAGAAGAAGCAGCACGTGCGGGGTCGAGCTTCAAAGGAATAGACAACAGAAAGTAACCTAAACAACTCCGGCTGTAATCAAGTTTGAGACACAACCTGCTCCTGCCGCTGCTGCCGCTGCGGCTGCTGCGAGCCTCAGTGGGCCTCCGCTGCAGGCAACACTAGGCAGCAGCAGCAGCAGCAGGCACAGCAGCCCGTGCTGGCTGTAGCACGAGCTGCTGTGGCAATCGGGGGGAAATGAGCGAGAAAATAAACGAGCAACTACAAAAAATAGAACCCGTGATCGACTTGATGCCACTCAGGAAACACAATGCTCTACTTTTTTCTCCTGCTACTGCTGCTCTAACAACGAGGCCGAGGCGGGGAGCCGCCGCAGCACCGCCCGTGCTCTTTGTGGCCGCAAGATACCTAAGCGCAGTGCGCTGTTTATCGTGCTCCGTCTAGGGGAAAAGGATTTAAAAATACAAGCAAACAGAAAAACGAACACTCCAACAACTTTTAACTTCCAACCCACACACAGACACTGCAGCAACAAGCACGGGTTTGCTGCTGCCTGCTACTGCAGCACGCTCGGCGACACGGCGCTGCTCCGGTGTGGACAGAGGCTTGGGGCTGCGAACACCCGTGCTGTATCTGAAGGGGTCTCTTCTTTGTTAATGCACCCGTGCTCCTTTATTATTTTACTTTCATGCTGTTGCACTCCTTAATTAGGTTGGTTCATTCATGGGTGCCGCCGCAACACAGCAGTTTGGGGGGCTCCATATGGAACGTGTATGGCACTATATCCCCGGTCGTGGATACAATCCGAGGATAATTGTGAGCTGCAACGGGGCCAATATACTTATGAGGTTTCCTTAAAAGCAGCTCTCAATTATCGTTCTCCGGGCGTGCTGATCGTAGCGGCTTAAGCTCCTGGAGCTGCGAGGCCTGCAAAACATTGCAACGCATCTTGCTGCAACTCAAGGCGTATGATAGCCACGCATACAAGCACAAACAAGGCCCCTTGCCTGTATGCATGAGAGACTACAAATATTTGCCGAAAACTTCTAACTGGCGCCCCAGTTGCCTCATGAGGCCCGAATGCCGAGTAAGGTTCCTCCGCCGGCATCTCCACATTGCCAACATCAGACAGATCATCTGTACCACACTGTCTAGCATACGCCGCCAGATGTTGGCAAATCTGTCTGAAGTAGGCACGCTGTCCATAACTCCGCCGTAGTTGGCCGCCTGCACGCAGGCATGACTCATGAACAGTCATTTACAGCGTTCTTGCATGCAGCACCGAATGATGGGTTCTGCTTTCATGCATAGGGGGTCTGTCTTGTAGCTTGAGTTGCAGCACTGTGAGTTGTAACTTCTGTTCAGTTGCGCCTTGCAGCTCCAGCTGCTTCGGCCGCTGTAACCAGAATACCCAGACAGTGGGTTCAGCTTCTTGTCTCATGAAGTTCGGTTTCATACAATAATTGTTGCGAGCTGCAATGAAGCCACCTACTCTCGTTGCAGATCCGAGGTTTCGCGTGTACATTCAAGTTTCCTGTCTCCTGCAGCCAGGAATGTCCCTTGGCTGTGGTCAGAAGCACGCTTTGCTGTATGTGGAGCATCATGCTTGAGAGGGGCAAGGGCGCGCAGCAAACGTGCAGCAAATGTGTGTGGCCCAATATATAGTACGGATTAGGTTCCTTTGCGAACTAGGAGAGAGGTGAAAATTCGGTAGTTCCCATGAAAGCGAGACGCTCCTCAGTCGCAGTAGGGTTGGGTCTGGCAGCTGAAATCATCTGCGCGCCTCCACTTGTTGGATGAAGGGTCTTCTGGAAGACATTCCTTGCAGCGGCGGCAGTAGTACAGGGCGAGTTAAAGACTCACTTTACAAGTGATGGTTATGTCAAAGCGAGACTACCGCTTCTCCTTAGACAGGGGGACAGCCTACGGTAGAATTAAGACACATGATGGCTTGGACTGCCAGCCTGGCAGTGTCGTACATTCGGCGGGTTTCCACTAGCGGGCAAGGCCTGACCGGCTGGGAAATGCATCAACCGACCTAGGAATTTAAACAGAAAGTGGTATTTACCCCAAATTGATTCCGACGGCCTTCATGCAGTGCTTCGAAAGCCTGCAGCTCCCACTCTCTTGGGACGCGGTTTCCACTCTTTTAACTCCTCAATACTGCAGCTCCATGGGAAGCCCAGAGAGCCACGTATTCTCATTCAGTACAATCTCAATCATGTCTTCTGGAGGCTTCACACTCTCCCACCACTCAGTGAACAGGGGGACGCTCATATTATGGGCTATTATCTTTGTGAACCGGTAGTGAGAGTCTTGCACCATGGTAAGGACACCGTAATGTATTGATGGATTGCGTCCACATTTTATGGCCATGGTGCTAGCGGTCCTCGTGCCTAGTTGGCCACCTACGGCTTGTAGCCTGTAGCCTCAGTGAATGCTCCAAGGAACAAGAAGATAGATTGTGCCTCTCCCCCCACCTGTTCCACTCTGCAGAGCGTTTCCAGTAGTATTTGGAACATATCCCATGTGGGCGATCTTGCATTGGAACTGATTCCCATTAGGACGATCTTGCATTAGCACTTATTGAGTTCAACAAAGATCAGTCGGCGTCGTTTCCAATTAGTTTTGCAGCATCATAGCGCTGCGAGCTCTGTTGGGGCCAGGCCGAAGTAGCTGTCTGGATGTCTTTTCCAGTTCCATAGCGCCCCTTCGTTATCGCACTGTAGTGTCGGATTGTTTGTCCCAACACATAGGAAACATAATCGTCATTCTATGGACTTCCCTAACAATCTAAGTACCCATTTCGCTTACTGCCGCCTCTTCTTCACTGTAGCTCTCCCCCCGGGGCTGTTATTCACCGTCCCACAGGCACTTAATCTGGCTCACTTCCATTGTCATGCAAGCATACCCCAGGGCTTCTATATGCATGCATTAGCACTATGCAAGAAGCATATGCTTGGCCGCAAGTAGCCAATGTGGGGGCAAATATTGGCTGCGCCACCCACCACGTACAGCCACTGCTATGCGGCAAGCTAATGGCGAATCCGTCTTCCACCCTAGGCAGTTGCTGCGTATAACTGTAGAAGAAGCAACCCCCTTGGCTAGCTGCTGAGTCGTTGCATCTTGGCAGCTAGCCAAGGGGGTTGCTTCTTCTACGGGGGCAGTAGGCGGTGCACCTAAGCAGGCGCGCTGGAGGCCTGTGAAACGGAAAGCTCTCAGGTTACAGGGTTCTTCAATACGCAGTATAAGTTGACAGGTATCGAACGCAGGAACCCGCCAAAAGCAGCCTGTGGTGCCCTTGAGGCGCAGCCGCCTTCTCGGGCCTCGTGGTTGTAAGCTGCTGCTCCGAGCAACAGCAGAAGGGAACTCCGTTGCAGTACCCTGCATGCGCCGCTGCTGCACACTAGAAAGGTGTGTGTCTGGCTTCCCTGCTCCACCGCTCTGGGGACCCTAGGCGAGGTGGGGGTGCGGGCTTCGCTGCAGCGGAAGACTGACACGACGCTGTCTCTTGGAGCAGCAAGAGGATGTCGTCTTCCTCCTCAAAGCCAAGGGCCCTGAACAAGTGCTGCAGCTTAGCAGCACTGCAAGCGTCCAGAGAAGCACGCCGTTGCAATAGCAGCTGCTGCAGCGGCCCTAGGAACCTCCTCATGCTGGGAAACAACCTGCAAAGCAGCAGTAGCACAAGCAACAGGATAAATTTCAAACCGGATGATGCGCAGTGTCACGGCTGTCGGAGCACACAAAGCGGCACCCTCACTTGCAGCATCAACCCCAAGTTCATGCATGCGATGCACACATGCATGCCCGCAGCGACCCTCCTGTCTGTGTGGCCTGTGGCCTGAGGGCGGAGCTGCTGGCTGGGCAGCGGCCCCTGAAGGATACAAGAGCAGAAGAGGACTCGTACAAGCTGATCCCGTTCTACCAAAGCCCGCGTAACTAAATCAGTGTGTGAATGCTCATGGTACAAAAGCAAGGGGGCTTCCCTACCTGCAGTTTGCCAGAGTCTCCGCTATCCTCAGGACAGGTTGTACCCCTGGGGCCGGCACAGGCGCGTTCTGTGGTGGCGTGGAGACACGACCTTCACTTGAGTCTCTGTCTGTCCTTGTATCCTGCTGCGGTCTCCGAAAAAAGTCCAAAAATACAGCACCCATCCAATCTTCAAACAAACGTTCGCCTGCTGCGAGAGCCTCCACAGCTCCTTCCGTCGTGCCGGGCAGGGGGGGGCCCTCAGGAGACACTGGAGCCTTGCCACTCTCATGAGACGCTGCTGCATGCACTGTGGGTACGCTGCTGCATGAGTCCCCTGAGAGAGTTGCTTGTGCACCCCACGGTCGCTGCTGCAATGGCTTCTGCTGAACGGCGGGGCACCCGCTGCTCCAGAGAGCACAGCCGGTGCCTCCTTGAGCGACTGCAGCAGCGCAGGGCCCCAAAAGGAGACCAACTGAATGGAGACAGCTGAGGCGCGTGCTGCTGTCGAGCGGAACTGAAGCAGCGACTGCAGAGAGCACGGGGTGCCACTGTAAGCCCCCAGCAGCAGCACGGTCAGCACCAGCAGCTTCGCCTGCAGGGCCAGCACGGGGGTCCACCGTGGCTGCTACAGCGGTGCAAAGCGGCGCTGTGGCTGAGGGCGAAAACTGTTGAAGACGTTGGATTGTCTTGAGGAGATCTCGAGGAGGGAAAGGGAGGTTCCAGCGAGCAAAAGTATGCAGCAATGTCCCGAGCTGCTGCGGCATCAACAGCGACAAAGAAGAGACTGTTGCCCGCCTGAGCTCAACAAAACAAAGAAGGAACCGGAGTAGTAATAGACACCTACAAGACGGAGAGCAGAGAGGTCTGCTGCCACCCTTTGCAGGCAGCAGCTCCACTTCGGTTCAGCGCAGGACAACACACACAAGAGCGACGTAGCGAACAAGCCTTAAGCTCAACGCAGTGCAACGGATTCAGCGGATGCACCTGATCTGCTGCAAGACAGTCTGAATCGCCTCAGCTTCCCTCCCTTGACACTGCAGCAGTGCTAAACCACAGGCCTGCGCTGCGACTGCCAACTCCCCAGGAGAGGCAAAGCCTATGCGCTCGGAGACAGTTTCCACACACGCAGAGAACAGACGCTTTTGAGGAGCAGCATACGAGCGATCATCGCTGCTGCTGCTGCTACTGCTGCTTCTAGTGCTGATGCAGCTAATGTTGCTGCTGCTGGTGCTGCATCTTGTCGTCGCCGGTCCGGCCCCTGCTGCTGCTTTAGGCGCGAGTGCTGCATGCGGTAGGTCGGTGGAGCAAGGCGTTAGCTCCTCCGCCTCTGGAGATCCGTAGAGGCCCTGCGCAGCAGCACCTGCGAAGGCCTGCAGCAACCGAGCCATGTCGAGGACGGTCGCCTCCCCAAGCCCCTTCTCCGCCTCCTCTAAATAGTCACAAACACCCAAAACAACACTAGCCTGTTGAAGCTTCTGTTGCTGTGTCCGGTGCAGTGCCTGTCTCGAGGGACTACGGTTGAGAAGGTGCCGTGGTCCTTGCGTTTGAAGCCAATTAAAGTTCGAAATTTAGAGTTAAGGAGAGTATGTGCGGGAGTTTAGGAGGAGACCACGTGCGGTCTGTGGAATAGCGGTTCGGATTGAGGGTCGCATATTACCTGCAACAGAAGCAAACAGCTTCGCGTTTGTATAGGTAGCGCATGCAAAACTCTGAGCCACCACGGCTAAGTCCCTCACAGGAAGACGGGACCGCCTGATCAGCCGCTGCACATGAGCAGCAAATGCATCCAGAAGCTCCGTATCCGCCATCTGCAATACGAAGACAGCAGCAACAGTTGTAAAGCAGAAACAGTGGCAACTACAACAGCAACTGCAGCACGCGTACCAGGGCAATCGTAAGAAACGATCCCATTGTGGGCCGCCAGCTTCGTGCAGCAGCCAAGGGCTGGCGTATCAGCAGATGCAGCAGGAGCTGCAGCCCCAGCAACCGATGCAACTGCAGTGGAGGGAGGGCAAAGACGATGCAGCTGTAGCTCCCGCCGAGCAGCAGAGGGAGGACAAAGCAGGTATCTGCGGTGTCTGCGTATACGCACACCTTAGGGGAGCTTGCCATGCTCACCCGCAACTTAACTGCAGCATTTAAGACCATCGCCACTTCGAAGAGTTGTTCGAACCCCCCTGCAGCCAGCAGCAAAAGGACGCGACGGCGCGCAGCACGCAGAAGTGACGGGCCTAAACACACAGGGGTCCTTGATAGGGCAGACAGCACCTGCGCCAGCTGTAGCTGCACAAAACCACCCAAACCACAAACCACCAAAACCACAAACTCCAGTACTAATTCCCACATTCTAAACCGTATACAGTATATCCCAGCCTAAAAGCTTGCTGTAGCCCTAAGTCGCCGCCCTAAAACCTAATGTACACCGCAGATCCTCAAGCTTAAATACACACAACCAACCGTAAAGCATAGACTCTTAAACCCTAAACCCGTCAACAACCAGACGCCAGCAGCATGAACTGCATGGGGATCCAAGCCCCCTGGCTGTTCGCAGCGTCGATTCCCGGGCGTGTCGCTCAGGCGATGAGTGCGCTAGGAGAAGAGACACACCGAGCTGAAGCACTGCATATGCGTCTCTGCCCGAGCCGCAAGGCAGGCGACAGACACCCTGAGGTTGTCCTCTGGGCAACGCCCCGTCTTGAGCAGCGCATGCAGCAGCACCGCCAATTCCGCCGGAGATAGCGAAGAACCTAGCTGAGCACCAACACACACCAAGCTCCACAGCAACGCTCCTACCCTGCCATGCAGGGGAAGGGGGCAAGAGACAGGAAAAAGGGGACGGGAGATAGGAAACGACAGGGGCCATCAAATAAGATAGGAGACAGAAGACAGTAGACAGAGAAGGGAAGGCGGTAGGCGGGAGGAGGAGGGCAGAAGACCGAGGCAGACGACATAATGCATGAATCATGAGGGAACGAAGCGGTAAAACTAAAAAGAGGAATAACACAGAAAAAGGCCTAGAGAGACACCTTAGCAGACAGCAGCTACAGCCCACCTCCACTGCCTGCAGTGCAACACGGCCCCAGTACGCCGCGTCCCCTCCGCCGGCACGCGCTGTGTCTGCAGCACCTGCAGCTAAAACAGCCCCAGGAGACGCCCATACAGGCCCCCTTGCAGCCCAGGTTGGCCACCGGGAAGCCCAGGGAGGCCCCTTTGCGACCCATGTGGGCCCCCCTGAACTGCCGACGCCAGCTCCTCGGTACCTTTCCGCACCTGCACAGAGGTGGCAAGCCCCACCCTGTCGACCACTAATTCCCACAGCCTTGCAAACTGCTTCCAAAGCATTTGTTGCGTTCTTCGCGGAGCAGCTGCGGCTCGGGCAAGCATAAAACAACCAAATGCAAATGCATGCAACTTACGCGGGGTTCCAGAATCGGCGCCCTGTCCCTCAGGAGCCCCCGTAGGACCGGCGGGCCCTGACGACGAGCTAGGGCCCCTGGGGCCCTTCCGCAGGGAGGAAAAGCGGCACTGGAGGGCACAAGGGCACGATGGGGTTCCACTCCCTTCTTCAGCCCGTCCTATGCCCAGGAAAAGGCAATTTACGGCAACGTAGCCGCCAAAACAATGCTGGTGCTGCCGCCCTTGCTGCAGTTGTTGTTGAGGCTGGCGCTGCTGCTGAGGCGAATCTGCAACCGTAGGACACTGAGCAGCTGAGAGGTCAGCCCTGTACACAGTGACTTTCGAAGCCAGAGCAGGCAGACAAAGCGGAATTCGGGGAGGGACCCGCCAGGTAGCAACACAGGGGGCCCCCCCGTGGGGCCCCCTTTGGAAACAGAGGCCCCACACCCGACCCCGCATGCGTTCAGCAGCTGCCTTTACAGGCCCTATTACTTGTTTATGCGTGTTCAGCAGGCTCGATGCCCAGTAGTTATCCCTTTCATTTTCTCGCAAGATGAGCACTACTCCGAAGCCAAGCAAACCCTCAACCCAAGGCGGTGTTTTTCCGAAGCATGCAATCCCGTCACGCACAAGGCATGGGCTTCAAAGAAAGTCTGTAGATACTACTTGACAAGTGTGGAATGGATACGATGCAGCACCCTGGAATACGCAACGAGGGTTTGTGGTCTAGGGCGTAGGGTCAGCTGCAGCGCAGGGTAGCATGCAGGCAGCATGTGAGTCCGTGGGATTGTTTCCTGAGATTTCCCCGCTGCACCAGCAGCAGTTGCTGTTGAGGTGGATACTGCTGCTCCTCCTGCTGTCGTCTCTGCTGTTGCTTCTGCTACCGCCACTGTCGTTTCTTCTGTTGCCGCTGCCGGGGCCCTGTCTAGATTCATCCTGCTCCCATGCAGAGGCACATCCTGCTCCCATGCAGAGACAGATATGTGGGTCTGCTTCAGCAGAAGACCAGTGCGGCATGCAGACTACTCAGTTGTAGCGAAGAAGCCAACCATGTGGGGGCCCCCGTGGTGGGGGCCAAGGCAGGAAGGGAGCACGGTACAGGCTTTGTGCGGTTGCTCTAAGTTAGGCAACACGAGGGTCGTACGGGGCATCAGAGGAAGTGGGACTTGATATAAGACAACCAAGAATAAGGGAACATAAACAAACGAACTGCTTCTCCAGGTGCTGCTGAGCTGCCGATGGGGAAGGCACGAAGGGCCCCAAGGCCTTCTAATGCGCGTTGATTGCCCTTCTGTGCGGTGCAGCCTGGTTGTGTCTAATGCGGTTCATCCGCTTTATCTCCCCTTTTAAATTGCTTCATTTATTTGTTTAGCTGTTCTTAGTTCGGCAGCATTCTGCTCGGGTATGCTTGTAGTGCAGCACCGCGGAAGGACCTGCTGCAGCTGGGCGTGCAGCTGAGCAGCTTAGGCTGCGGCCTTGGCCCTCGCCTACCTAGCTGTGTGCAACAGGATCTTCTCATTGCAGCATCAACTCTATTCTAAATGTTTACTCCTTTTTATAGTGTAAGAACCAGTAAGAGACACCTAGACGGAGGCGCCTGTGCCAATTCATCGGCGTTTCTTCTACAGCAACGGCAACAGCGGCTACACAGTAGCAGGAACACGCGGCGACCCTTCTTTCTCGCCTTTGCACCTGAACATACGGTCTGCTGGCATTTGTCTGAGTTTAAGGATTAAGTTATGCTGTGTGTGCCCCCTTTCGCCTGCGCTTCGTTGCTGGAAAAGAAGCAGACCGACGACGGTCTCCTCCAGTGCGCCCAGCGGTCTGCGGAGCAGAATTGGAATCAGAACAAAAGGCTCATCAACTTGCTCGCACAAACAAATAAAAGAGAAACGAGCAAGTTGCTGAGCTTCTCTTCTTGCTCTCTGCTCCTTTCGTCTACTACGCCCTGTTGACGCCTCACTTTAGCAGCGGGCCGGCGGCCTCACGCCTTTAGCAGCTGCAATTCGACGTTTCACCGGAACGCAGACGCATCCGCAGCAAATAACAGCAGGTAAAGCAGCAGAAAAGAGACGAGGAAACAGCAGGCACCAACAGAAACAGAGTGCAGCAGCAACAGCAGCAGGCGATGCCTGTCTACGCAGAGGGGATCCGCCACGAGCGGAACTGCCCTGTAGGCGAGGCCGAGGAAGCCGCCGCCGCAGTCGCAGCAGCAGGAGCAGCAGATTCTGTGTACAATTTAGTTGGAGACAGTTCTGAAGGGGAGACAACGGACACAGAGCAGCCGTATGGAAGGCACCGTAGGAGAAGGGGCGCACAGAAACTCTGCAGCGAGAAACGCTGTTGCACGTGGTTTGATATTTCCAATTGGTTCGGTTTCTTGCCACTCCAGCTGCCCCAGGCAGACTTTGAGGCCTGCTTCACAGATGTTGCCAATGGGGGCCCGGGGTAAGCGAATGACTGTCTCTTCTGCACACAGACACGACGTGCCACGCTGTTGTACCCTCGCCAGTGTCTCTACTCTGTTTTGTCTTCTATTGACAATCTGCTTTATTCTTTCCACCCTATGTTTCCCCTCCCCTCTCTCCCTGCTGTGCCCTTCCCACTCCCAGCTGCCTCTTCTCTACTTTCCACTGGCCCGTCTCGATGGTCTTCTTGCCGCTGTCTTCTGTCAACTCTTTCCTGTCCATCCTTCCTAGTCTATTAAATCTTGTATCCTTTCTTTACGATCCTCTGCAGTCCATCAGTTTAGGGCTTTGCTGTTGGTGTTCTTACGGAGGCGAGGAGAGAATGTGTCTGCCAGACTCCTTGTCACATCTCCTCCGCCCACCCCCTGCTGCCCTTGTCGTCCCGTTTGCCTCGTGTCCTCTCTTCTGTCAGCCGTTGTGTTTGCCTATCCTGTGGCCTCTTTTCTTCTTGGCCGTGGGGGCTCTGTTTTTGCCTGGTCGGCCACTCTCCAGAGACACTAAGGTTGGGTTGGCAGCGCATGCTTTGCATACGTTGTCTGTAGGTTGTACGAGAAGCTGGTGGTGTTGGGGGGGAAGACGTTAGATATTGTCGCAGAAATGCATTTCTACGAGATGTATCCAGAGGCCTCGAAGGCCTTAGGGATGCCTCAGGACATGCGGGTGGAGCCCGAAGCGCTGCGGGTACTGTGGGCTCGCCGAAGGACGGAGCGAGTTTGCTCTCTAGCCGCCCTTTTCCTCTTTGGAAAAAGCTATCTCGCAGCTGCTCAGAGCCTGCCCACCCGTCTGGCTGTCGCCAAGTATGTCAAGGCGTGCGTCGGCTTCTGCTGCAGAAGCCCCGACACTGAAAACCTCTACAAGTGGATGCCTGTCCTTGTGGAGCACATTTTTTGGACGCAAAGGTACATATGTCGCACAAGGGCTTGCTAGCACATGCATCCTGTTACTTTCTCTATCATCCTAGGTTACTACTTGGAACCTGGCTACCTCTTCGAGTTCCGCCATGTGCTTCCCCTCTCCTTTCCCTCTTTATGCTTACGGGGCCCCATTACCTGAGTTTTATGACTGTTAAGACATCAGTTTATCTCAGGGTGTCTCCTGTATGGTTCTCCGTTTATGTAGCAAAGGCGTGGCCTGCCCACACGCACTTGTCTTTGTACGAGCTTTTGAGTGGCTCTGTCTTTGTGCTTACTCACTTCCATTTGAGTGTATCATGTTTAATATGCCTCCATTACTTCATATCTGTCTTCTCAGACTGCGGACTGAGCGCCTCCACGAAGACAATGCGCTGCTGCAGGATTTGCAGGAACTCTTTGGTTACAAATGTAAGCTACCTCTTGCAAGAAGGCCTTAAATGTTAAAGTGTTTTCCTCTTCTTGCAAGGGTTATGCTGCAAGACGAAGCCTCCCTTATATTCTCGCTTATTTGCTCTGCTAAACAGAGAGAGGGACAAACATCAGGCCTCCATGTTCTGCATGCCTATTAGCATTTGTTCTTTTTCCATGTGCTTTCCATGCGTGGCTTGGAAACGGAGAAAAACATATCAACCCACGAAAAAGGAACAAATGTTCTCAAAGAGGAAAAAGCAAAAGATAAACAGTTTCCTAGCCGGTGTTTTCCTCTTTCATGTTTGTTGCTAGGCTTTATTCATTTTTAAAGTGCTTGTTTGCACAAGGTCTGTGCGTTGCTTTCAGTTGATCATTTGCTGCCGAGAATCCGTGAGTGCCTCGAGGGGGCGGCAGTGCCTCAGCGTTCGGACAGCCCCACAGGTCGCGAATTGATGAAGTTGTATGCCACCGATTATTTTACAAAGCTTTCAGAGGTGCTCCTTGAAGCCCCTTGAGCTTGAGAAATCCCGATTCCCTGATCTTGTGCGGTGCAGTCCTGTCTGAAGTGGTGCTTGGACATCCTATTCACTGAGTTTGTTTGCGTGCACGCATCGTCTTTTGGCGAGCTTGCTTATCTTCTCAGTCTCTGTGCGTCTCTTGCCTGGCTGGTGTAGGAAGCAGGAGTCGAGCCTTCCCGGAGAGTGGTTTGGGTAGAGCAAGAGGTAGAGCACTTCCTTGGGGGGCCCGCTGTCCCCGTCTTCGCCGTTGCATGCATGGCATTGGGACCTTATGTCATGGCGTTGAAGGAAGAAGGACCCACAAGAGCTCAGCATTTTGTTGACATGTTCGAGTAAGCCCAAAGGCACGCCTGGTATATATGCATATATGTGTAGGAGCAGGCGGCAGACGCATGTATAGATCTAACCATGCATATGCGTATGTATACGGATATTTTTATATATAGGCATATGTATTTCAGCTTTCTACACGAGTATGTCTGTTGAGAAAGGGGCACAGGCCGACGTCTCCCTGTCCTTAAAGGGAAATAAGTCCCTCTGTCTGCATTGTACCTGGATGGGTTGCATGCAGGGCATTGTTAGCAGCCTGTTGGGTGATATCTACTGAGGAGAAGGTGAAGATTTGGATGCCCAGTTTGATTCAGAGGCTAAGGCAGGTGTGCAACAGAAGCAACGCAGGGTCTTCGCTAGAACTTTAGACGAGCTGGCCGTTTGCTCTCCCGCGTCCGTGTATCTCTGTTTGCTAGCCGTACTGGCACTGCTTTTGCTTGTGGGTGTTCGATGGTGCTTGTACACAGACTCAGTTGGTGCTACATATGGCTCAAATGGGGGACAAGTACTTTGCTAACAAAACACGTCTGCAGAAACCCTCAAAAACTCCTATTGAAGCGCGGCAGGTCGCTGCCTCCAACAACGGCTTTCTCGACCCCTTTGCTCTCTGGAATGTGGACCCAATGCGGCGTCCAGTAGCAGAAGGTGGGTCCTCTGCTGTTACTACACTGCCAGTTAGGTACCGTAAAACGCCCTGTAGTTGCGGTGAAGTGGCCTGCATGAAAATGCCGGCGCGGCACGCTGGGGCTGGCTAGGGAGAGTTTCTTCGGAATGGCACCTGCTCTAATTTCATAGGAGGTGCTTGCACGGTCTGGGTTTGCCGCTTACTGGATATAGAAGCACACGGAGGATGCAAGATGTTGAAATGCGATTCTGTGCAGCCCCTGTGGAGTATCCAGGCCCTCCTCTGTACTACGGGCCCCCACCCAGGGGATCGACGCTAGACAGCGTGAGCTGCCCCCCCTGTTGTTTTTTGCCTGCTCCGCACCCTGCACCCCGGCTGATGCCGGGGAGGCCCAGCAAGAAAACAGTGACACTGTTTGATTCGGAAGAAAACCGATATGAGCTGTACCCGCTGGGGCCGCAAGTGTTTCCTCTGCACCGGCGACGCCCAAACGCGCATATTCTCTGTACGTACACCGTAGACGTCTGACTGTTGTGACCAGAACGCTCAAATCTGCTGCCAGCTCGCGGATGCTGCTGCAGTCTAGCTTGGAAAGGCTTGCAATGAGAATGCCTCTTCTTGTGCCGATTGACGTGGGTTGCTGCAGCAAACAATAGCACGAGAGACGGCCGTTCTTTGCGCAGCTGCTGCTCGGGGAGCCACCCTCCAGCAGGAGCTGGTTCCTCTGGTGGGGGCCAGGACAAATGGGCACCTGTAGCCCAACGCGCTGTCGACGTCTCCATTCAGACTCCATCTCAGCCACGCCCGGCAGCAGCAGAAAGGCATGAAGCCTTCGCCAGGACCTGTAAGCCTGCTGTGTACTCACCGCTCAAAACAGCGAGGTCAAAGACCGCGATCCGCTTGCAATACGAATACGCAGGACGGGGACTTGGGTGCACCTTAACCGTCTACTCAGGTGTCTCTTATGGACAATCTCTGCTTCTCCAAGGGTTCAGCAGGTAGGGACGTTGTGCAGAGAGGATTGTTTGTGTCTGCACAGGGTCAGGTTACTCCGGGAGGCCCTCGGTGGGCCCACCGACGGCGGGGTCTCCTCAGGCTGTGTGCGCGCCTACATATGGGGAAGGGGGGGCCACCAGCTGTGCAGCTGAGCCGCGGGTGAAGATTCGGTATGTAGCTGACGACAGAGGAGAAAAATCCCAGAAGAACAGCGTAGAGGTATACATCGACGACGTGCTCGTGCATGAACAGGCGTTGCCTCAAGAACGAGACCTCTCCGGAAGCGAGTTCAAGGCAGGTGCGTCTGGGACATACACCTGGGGAGGTCATTTACTATATTATACTGCATTATACTGTAATATATTAAACTGTATTAAACTGCATTATACTGTAGTACAATGCAGTATAATATAATGCAGTATAAGACTATACTCTGTCTGCTCTTTTCCGTTCGTCCGTTTCGTTCCGTCCTGCTCTGTTCCGTTGTAGTCTACGTTACACTCCTTTACTGTACTATTACACTATTTATTATGCTGGTAAACCTTTCTGTAGCTTCTATCTGCTGCTTCCTCTGCTGCAGTGCTGTCGACTCCCACTGGGCTTCCTGTGGTATTAAACTTTGCACGTAATGGAGAAGACGGGAAGCCGACGGTCTATATAACGGAGGGGCGGTCTCCAGCCTTGGACTCTGGGGGTCCCCAGCCTGCTGACGGTGCGTACGGTGCGTCTCTGAAAGAGGTGCACGCCGCAGTAGCAGAAGCATCATCAATTGCAGCAACATTTACGGCAGAAGAAGCCAACCCGCAAGAAAGCTCTAGCTGTTGCTTTGCTTCGACATGTGGCCCCAGACGCTCAGCTGCAGGGACAGGCAGATGGATGGAAAGAGGAGGGGCCCCTGTAGATATCCTTGTTAGTCCTGCGTACCCTTTAGCCTCAGATACTGGAAACCGCTGCGGCGTTGAAATCCAAGAGGTCGAGCCCCCTGGCGATGCGTGCGTTTTCGGCCAGTATCTCAAGCACTGTTTTGCTGCTCCTCCCCCTCGCATCCCCCAACAACCCACATGGGAGCAAGTAAGACGGAGAAACACCGTTTCCTGCATCCATGACGCCTGCCTGGATACATGAACAGAGTCGCCTTCAAAGTGCTGGGGAATGCAGGAAGGAGGAAGCAACAAGACGTCAGTTATCTTGGTGCTTGTGCCTGTTTTTGTCTCCATTTTGTGCATGCAGCTCCCTCGAACCCCCCCCCCTCAAGTGTATACTGTGCCCCGCATAAGGGCCTACACGGGTCGCGGGGGCGTCCAGCGCTGAGCCGCTGAGGCCCAGTGTACGTACACCACACCTGTGCATGCACACTGCAGCTGCCGTTTTAGTGTACACCGCAGCCGTCATGTGCATACACACTGCAGCTAGGGATTAAGGGACTTGAGTAGTGCCAAGTCCAAGGCCCACTGCGTTTGGTGTGGAACTACTAGTTTATCTAATGCGGTGTCAAAGCACGCGTTGGATGGCAGGGCAGTGGAGCGGCCTGCGAGTCCCCGTTCTGTTTCTGAAGACTTCGGCTCATTTTAACAGCCAACGAGGTGATGTAGGCTTCTAATTGGTGGACACATCAGAAGCTGCAGGGACCACCTTTACTGCTGTAGTCACTTTAGCGACACCCGTATTCCCACAGACACTATTAACGCAGCCAGCCATGGGACGCCAGGGTAACCGGCGGCGTGCACAGCGGACTGACGCCAACGAGTTCTCTGATTAATATGTTGTAGAGCCGCATGTAGACATATAAATTTCTTCGGCTTGGTCTTTAACATCCTAAATTTGTTGTTTTTGAGTTATAAATAGGCCCTTTTCTGGGAGACTCAAAACTTGGGGGGCGCTCAACACCATTGGTGCTCTCTGCTTCTCGCGTCCTGCATATGGCTCGTCGAATTAACTTACTCTATTTTCCGTTCCTCGCGGAATTTATTTTAATGCTTTTTATTCCACAGCTTCAACTAACCTCTCTAGTTCATGCAGCACCTTTGGCACGCCCACTCAAGTAGCCTCACTCGAGATCAGTAGAGCCTCTCGTGGGTGCCTTATGAGGAACCAGCCTGTGCTAGCCACGCAGTAGATATTATTTTTTTTTTGCGCATGCGGGGTCAGCACCAGTGTACACTTATAATTCGATCTTCACACAACGGAGAGAACAAATCTGTGTGGACGCTTCGGAGTGCCTCCATGTCTGCACAGCGGGAGGATATAGTGGCCCCAGAATATGCGAAAACGTCAAATCGCCAACAAAATTCAAGAATTCATGGCACTAAGCTGTAGTGCCCAAGCATCATACGCGGTCACTATGTTAATGTGTAAGAGAGAGCAAGTGTGTGCATGCGTGCGTGTAAGCAAGTGGCGGGACCGGCAGTTAGGCGCCAGGTGTGCTCCACTCGTTGTCTCGACTGAGGCTACTTGTGGGCTTGTCAGATGGGCTACATAAGAGCTAGAAAGTTTAGTTGAGTCTGTAGAATATGAAACATAAAATAAATTCCGCGAGGAACATAAGAAATAGAGCAAGTTAATTCGACGAGCCATATGCAGGGCGCTAGAGGCACAGAGCAGCACTGGTGGTGGGCGCCCCCCAAGTTTTGAATCTCCCAGAAAAGGGCTTATTTATAACTCAAAAACAACAAATTTAGGATGGTAAAGAGCAAGCCGAAGAAATTTGTATGTCTACATGCGGCTTTACAACGTATGAAAAGCAAAGAACTCGCTGGCGTCAGTCCGCTGTGCACGCCGCTGGTCACCCTGGCGTCCTATGGCTTGCTGCGTCCTAGTGTACTGCTCGGGGCCACCATTACGTCCTTCAGCTCAGCTTCATGAAGGAAATACTCGCATAAGGGAATAAACCACACCCCAAATATTGATTCCTAATATTGATTCCTTTATCTGCAAGACGACTCTGCCGAGATGAGTGAAAGGGATCGAGCCCGCCGCAATTTACCAGCTTCAGTGGCCAGCCAAGTGACCCCAGAAGGACCTGAGCGTGTTGAGGTGTGTTTGCTCTTCCGAGATGGAATCTGCACAATGGGTGATTCTTGCATGTTTGCACACTCTCCCTTGCTGCTGCCGCTTCCCGCTGCTGCTGCGGCAACGGCGGCAGCGGCAACGGCTGCAGCGGCAACGGCGGCACCCGGAGGCGTTGCCGCTCCCCTTTTAGGCGAGCAGCAGAGGCAAGAGGATCAGCAGATGCAGCAGCAGCATCAGCATCAGCGGTTGAGGCAACAGCGGCGGCAGGAGAGGCTGCACTATTGGCAGCGGTGGCACGAGCCTCTGAGTGAGCTGGCAGAGCGTGAAGACTTCTTTGAGTCGTTCGACACCCTTGATACTCCCAGGAGTTTCTACAATCCTGAGTGGCCCGTGGCTTCCTACGCTGCACACCCAGCAGCTCCGGGAGGCGCCTCTGCTCAGGAATTTGGAGACTCGAGGGGTCACGTCCTGCTGCCGCGGTACGCGGCCCAGATGCAATCATCCTTCGAAGAAGACGTGCCCCATAACCCTCGAGCTGTGAGTGTTCTTAGAGCAGAAGCAGCACTGCGTTCTACGCAGGCACCCCCTGAGGCCTCGCGCTACCCTGGAGCGCCTCAGACCTCTCAGAGGCCTCAGCCTGCGCCGCAGCCCACATCCAGGGAAGCCCGACAGCCGCGCTACAGAGGAAGCCCTCTTTTCGATGACGAGTTCCTCTTGGGCTCGCTGCTGTGTGCGGCAGCAAGAGACAGAGTGCCCCGTCTCTCACCCCGCTGAAGCAGAAGGCGGCTGACAGCAGACCCCGCCACCCACACCGCCAACGCATACATTAAGGCGTTTCAGGAGCAACAGTAGCAACGCTAATCAAGTAAAGACAGATATGGCACACAGCATTTGGGGATACTCGTTGTACCTGGAGAACAGCCTTCTGCATGTATGCAGACAGTGAAAGAGGAACGCCTATGCGCACTGGCAGAAAGAGGAAGAAGACACCAGCCTCAAACCTAGACCATTACCAGCAGACTTCAACCCTGAAACTGCAGCATTTATTGTTGCGGCAGCGGCGTTTGTAGCACCAGCAGCTCTGCTGCTACTGTGGGGCTTTTTAGGGGTGCTGCTTTGCCGCAGGGGTCCTCACGCGCCAGAGGGCAGATCTCAGTGGAGCAATTTAATCAAGCAAACATTTATAAGAGGGTTGCCTTAAACTCTACTAATGCAGTGCCATGCTGATTGGCCCACACTGCGCACGCAGCCAGCAACCCACACACTCACACAATGAGATCTTGAATTAGGCATAAATAACTCTGCCTCCTCTAATGCAGAAGTGGACGGCACCACGCCTCGTAGGGTGGCATTCATAGCCGCTACACCTTCAGCTGCTGGCTGGTGCTAGAAGTAGGAAAGCTTGTCTGGCTGCTGCAGGCGTGTTGGTGGGGCTGCCAAGTAGGTGGCTGCAGCCAACTCCTCTGGCAAGACCTAAACGCCAAGCCCTTCAATATGATGGTATGCCCCTGTCTCCCTACTCGTGCCACCTAAAGCTCCTCCCCCTCTTGGAATAGGCTGCAACGGGTTGCATTGCGGCTGTTGCGCTGAACTGGGTGCTGTTGCCCCAAACCCGTAAATATCCTTGTGCCCCTTTCAAAGAAACACATGGAGCAGCTACTGCGCTGCTGGTAGTGCTTTGCTGCGGTTCCATCACTGTAACTGGGACCTTCCAGTTATGTTTGCTTCCAGTTGTAAATCTCGTTCGTTACTTTTCGCTGCTTGCCTTGCTGCATGGACACACACTGGCAGCAACGAAGAAAAACCCATCTGGCTAACAATCCACACCAAAGGTATCAAACCTAGAAGCTCAGAAAATTTGCACAAAAGAAGAGGCGGAAGTGTGTTCACAGAAGCAGCAGCAGCAACGGCAGCAGCAGCTGCTGTTGCCCCTGGGGTCGGTGGTCTCTACCAACCGGTCGGGTGGCGTTGCCATTTGTAGCCGGCGCCTCAGCTGCTTCTGAACTGCCATGGGTACTCATTATAGACTTTTAGTCATTAAATGGTTACATGCGTGAGTAAATACTTCAAACAAACTCGTTCCAGCAGTCTTCATGAAGCTAGACTACAGGAGCAGCTATTCACGCATACGCAGGTGACCTTCTCTGTATGCTGGGCGACAGCCACCCAGATCCTTGCCTGCCTACTAGAGCTAGTTCAATGTTTTTGTCACTTGTTTAATTGTTTAAACCATTTGTTGCTTCTTCCTCCTCTCAGCCTGCTGTGCTAGCCAGGCCCGGTGGGCAGCATGCTGTCTTCCTTCTTGTCTTGCTGGTTACCGGGGTGCACTCCGCCTCCCCTTCCACAGCGACTCCGCCGCTGGCAGCTGGTGAGGCTTCCCCTACGCAGCAGCTCACGTCCAAAGCTGCCCCCAGGGCAGGAGGAGGCTGACCCCTTCCACACGGGCTCTTTGTTGCAGCGGTCAGAGTCGCGCAGCGGCGGCAATTCCGAAGATGAGGGGTTTGTTGCTGTTCCGGAATGCCTCACCAGCTCTTTCTCCCTCTTTTTAATAAACCTCAAATTTCATCGAACAATCATCAACACCATCTCCCAGGCCGAGCTTCTCGCTCTCTGCCGCCTTGCAAAGGCTCGATCGACCATTGGGTGCACAGAGCAACGGAGGCCCCTCTCTGCCGCTCCTCCATCAAAGGGGATACTCATGCAGCAAGAATGGAGAGGACCATGCTCTACTGACAGTGGGGCCCTCTACGCTGGTGACAGGGCGACTCCCTGCTCTGCTGACGGGGTTTCTGAGAGCCCTTCTCATGCCTGGAGGGACCCCCAGTCCGAAAGGCCCATCACTGCCACCGATATCCCTCTGCTCCGGATTGTAGAGGGGAGGAAGATTCGAGTTGACCCCATAGATGTCTGTGGTTTGCTGGTATCTGGCTGTCTCCAGCTGGAGGACTTGCCTCTGCTTGAGGATTTAGAGGCAGTGGCAGCGGCAACAGAGACAGCGCACGAGAAGGAAAATAAATGCTGGAAGTGGGCGCCTCTACTGGGGGTGTGTCGCAGGCGCGGGGACATCTGGAAGTGTGCAGCAGCGAACCTCCAGCACCAACAGCAGCGGCAGCAGCGACAGCAGCAGCGGCAGGGCCTTGTGCGCCGCCGCCGCAAGAAGCACTTCGAATCGGAAGGTCTTTCTTCCCCATTTACTTTGCTACAATCACACCAGAGTACTGCTGATGCAGACGGCCTCAACGTAAAGACACCACCACCACCACCAGCAGAAGCTGCATCAGCAGAAGGAACAGCAGCAGATCGTCCCTTCTCGTCTACGGGTGCGCAGCTCGGTTTCTGCGGCCACCCTGCATGTACCGCTGAGGTCTCAGGAGGGGCCCCCTCTGGGGTTCCTCTAAAGATACATTTTCCTTGTGGCAGAAAGGGAGCCACCCGCATTTCTCTGGGGGTCCCGGATACCCTTTCGGCACTTCTCCGTTCGGAGGATGGGGGAGAGGAGGCAGAGATAACAGGGGAGGCAGCAGCAGCAGCAGTGTCGAATTTGAGCAGCAACAGCCTTGCTCTGCTGGGACACTCCTGCCGTTGGCCTCTGGCAGGCGCATGTGATGGGTGGGCTTCTCCCAGTTGTACCGCCCGTATTGGGGGCTGGGGGCATCTGCCAGGATCGGATTCCCCTTCCGCTCCCGCCGGTGCGTCTCCAGGGGACCTACCGTCCCATTCAGAAGAAGACTGGAAGAGCGCTGTGGGATTTCGAGAGAGCCGGAGAGGGGGGAGCACCAGCAGGAAGAGGCGGGAGGCGCAACGGCAGAGGCAGCGATTGTCGCCTTTAGACCCTCCCTATGACTCGCACGCGCTGCTGCTGCACCCATTCTCTGCTGCACCTGCTGCTGCCCTTCCTGACTCGGAGACTGCGCGAGCTCATGAAGTGCACGAAGTCGCCCTCGATTTCCTCAGCAGAACTAAACCGACTCAGGGATGCCCCAAATGTAGCCGCAGACGAGGGAGCAAAGGAGACGCCTCAGCAGGGCCACTCACTGTAAAAGCTCCCCCATGTCCCCTCCACCAGAGACTGCACTACACACAAGTTGGTAAGGGCCTCTGCGCTCCGAGAGTCTCTCCTTGCATCGCCTTCTGGGATCGCCTGGAGGGGGTCTCCTGCGGTCGCCAGGGGACCGCCTAACAGGATATCCATCAGGGTCGTATCTGCACCTTCACTGCTGTTGCTGACAATGCACTTGTGTATTCGCTGGTGCTGCGTGTTGTGGTGTTCAGGAAAAGGCCCCGAGAGGGTAGTCCTCATACACGGCATTTGCATGAGCGGGTACTTCTTTGCAGAAGTCATTCGAGTCCTCTTTCCAGATACGGGAGAAGGGGTGGCCCCACGCAGGAACCGCCCTGAAGGCCCGGATGATGGAGACGAGCGCTGGAGGTACAGCTTCTTCTGCGTTGACCTTCTGGGCTACGGAAAGAGTGCCTCCATTCCCTCAACTCAAAATTACTCCAGGAGAGAGCAGGCAAGCCATCTCTACTTATCATGCGTCCTTTTTCTTTCAGCGTTACCTCTCCTAGAGGTACTCCGTTGGCTCCCAGTGCAAATGGCCTTCACAAGCCAGAAAAGAGGGAGCGGCTGATAGCTAGCCATATAGATAGCCCGCTACCTAGCTACCCGGCCAGCTAGGGGGGCCACAGTGGGCTAGATAGTAGCTGTAACGCTGCGGTGCTTCGCAGGCAGAGGCGATCCTGCGGGATCTGATTTTGGCTAACGGCTTCACGTCTGTACATCTGGTCGGTCGAAAAAGGCGTAAAAGGAAGGAGACGGGTCCCTCGGAAAAAACAAGCGAGTTGACGCCGACCCTGCTAACAGCAACAAGGAATAGGAGGCATTCCTAGGGCCAGCGAAGGAGATAGAGACTGCGGCAGTAGAGACACAAGAAATGAACCACGCGCATTTTACAGTGTAGAAGGGGAGACGGGAGGTCCCTCGAGACAGTAACTGAAGAGACAGGGGACCCTCGCACAATGCCCTATTGCTGCGTTAGTGCATGCTAGTGTGCGCTTGTGGCTTCTGCTGTCTCCTTCCACGGCTGAGGCCCCGCGGGTGGCGCAGTGCCTAAGAGGACACGCTTTGTTGGGGTGAAAACAGAGAAGGCAATGAATGTGTTGTTGAGAGTTGGGGGGGAACAGTAGTTGTGTGTTGGAGACCGAGAAAGGAGACAGCATTTGTATTGAGAGTGGGAGAGGAGACAATACTTTGTGGGGAAGGGAAACAGGAGCTTGTCGAGAGAGGGGACAGCATTTTATTGAGAGGGAGGACACCTACTTGGTTGCTCTTTGTTGCTGCAGGTGGGACATTCCTTCGGGGGTTTGGTGGCTGCGGAGTTGTGTGAAATGCTTCCAGCTGGTTTTGTGAAGACTTTGGTGCTGCTGTCTCCGGCTTATTTTGAATCGGAGAGACAGGCGCTGAGGATCTTAACTGCTTCTCATTTCCCTGCTGCGCACGTGAGCCGTTTTTGGCTGTCTCCGTTGAGGTTCCTCGGTAGCAGTTGGGAAAGAAGGAAAGTTGAATGGGAGAACACCTCCTTCCCACCCAAACAGCTTCACTAGGAAACAGAACACAGTAAGGTTGCTGTGCACCAACCATTACTGAACCCGTAGAGCCCACACATAGGGCAGCATACAGCTGGACAGCTTACGCAGACGGCTTACTGAAACAGTAACAACAGCATCAATAGAAGCAGCATCAATAGCAGGAGCAGCGCAAATAGCAACAACAGTAACAACAGCAGCAGTAGCAACGGAGTAAATATTAGAGTGCACTTAAAGGCATCCCCGACGAGGTCTAGTACATCCAACGGGGATCTAACCCGGCATCCCTCGAGTGTGAGGCGAGCGTCATAACCACTAGACCATGCCCGTCCTTGGGGAGCTGCTGCGCTTATGTTGGGTCTACTCGACGTTAGGGGCAGTTGTTTGTATGCTCCTGAGGTCCAATGCAGTTATAGTCGCAGGCAGCACATGCTTGTTTTAAGGATCTGGTGTCTACACCAACAACGTATTGATGGAATGATGGCCAGTTCTAAATACAACAGAAACCACATGCTCCTGCAGCCTCTGCCACTTTTGCACCGGCAGTTACAGCTGCGATTGTCCTCTGCGGCTGTCACTGTGCTGGCTGTTGTTCTTTCCGTCTGTTAGTCCCTTTTTCGTTGCTTTTTGCCTGTCTGTGTATTGTTTCTCCGTTCGCCGGCCTCTCTCTGCCTGTCTGTGTGTTGTTCCTCTGTTCGTCGGCCTGTATCTCCATATCAATTTCTCTATCCCTGTATTTGCCTCTGTCTCTCTTTCTTCCTTTCTCTGCGTGTGTGCGCTCCCCTCAGACAGTAGCTCATCCTTACTTTGGTGAGTTGCTCTTACGGTTGGGTGTTGTGTTACGGCCTCTATTCGAGCCGCTAGTGCTGCGGCTAGTGCCTCCAGGGGAGTTGCCTCAGCTGTCTGTGGCAGATATCTTCAGCATACACCCCGACGCCCTTACAGGGACGATTCGATCGATTGGTGAGAAACTAGCTCCCTTAAGTTTCCCTAGAGCGTCATCTGTCGAACGGAACTCAAACGAATGCTGTTGCTGCTGGCGCTATCTGCGTCTGCTTTGGAGGTTGGAGAGATGCACGTGCGTCAGCAGCTGACCTACTGCAGTTTCGGCGACTCGAAATCGGTGCAGCTCACAGTCCCATATATATATA
>CAJFCX010000295.1:0-23976 GCA_904066255.1 Eimeria sp. OTU-X
TATATATATATTATTGTTGCTGCAGCAAGGAGGGAGACACACGAAGTAGGGAAGCAGCAAATGCTTCGGCTGCTCCAAAGCCGCAGCAGCGACACCGCAGTGCTGCTAGGGCGTCTCCTCTTAGCTGCTGCTGCTGCTGCGGTTGCTGCTGCTGATGCTGCTGTGGTGAGTTGCTGCTGCGCTGTGATGCCCAAGCAGCAAGCGAAGGGCTGTAGAGTGGCAGCATTGCTTGTGCTGCGCTGCTTCTGTCTTGGTGCTGCCGGACGCCTGCTGCTGCTGCTGCTGCTACTGCTGCTTCATCCTGTCCTCCTCTGCAGAAACTGCTGCTGCTGCTGCTGCTGCCGACATATGGACAGCCGCAGCAGATGCACCGGCCAGGAGAAGCAAAGAAAGCTGCAAGCAGCAAACACACAAGCGGAGGCAAATCATACTTATTTATTCCCTCTATTATTGCTGTCTCCTGCTGCTGCTTCTGCTGCTGCTGCTGCTGCTGCTTCTGCTGCATTTGATGCTGCTTACTAACCTGCTGCCATATCCGGGAAAACATTTCTACAAACTTTCGGTTGGCCTAGAAACCTCCCCCTGCACCAGCAGCAGCAGCAGCAACAGCAGCAGCAACAGCAGCAGCAGCAACAACAACAACAACAACAACAGCATTAGCAGCAGCCTCCTGCTCGCGGTCCTTGCTGTTTCTTCAGAGACGTCTTATGCACAGAGCAGATAGTGCAGCAAGACTAACCGCTGCTGCTGCAGCAGTTGCTGCTGCGGTTGTTGTTGTTGCTGTTGCTGTTGCTGTTGCTGTTGCTGTTCCTGCTACTGCTGCTGCTGCTGCTGCTGTTCTTGCTGCTGCTGCTCACCTGTACATCCATCGGAGCCTCATACTGGGTCTCACCTTGCCGAGGACAACAGGGCCAAGCAGCACCCCACACTGTAGGCACCGCGTGTTGCTGCTGCTGCCGCTGCTGCTGCTGCTGCTGCTGTTGCTGTTGCTGCCGCTGTTCCTGCTGCTATTGCTGCCGAGGGCGATGCTGCTTGGCCGGATGCAGAGGCAGCTCGGGCACCGGATGCGGAGTAATATGCTATCTGAAGAAACACCTACAAACCCTAAACCCTAAGCCCTAAACCCTCATGGCACACCTTAGGTGTCAAGCAGCCGCAGCGACTAAACCCTTCAAAACCCTACATGCCTTCCCAAGTCAAAACCCTAAACCCTAAACCCTAAACCCTAAACCCTAAACCCTGAAATCTAAACCCTAAACCCTCACCTAGCATGCCCTCCTCTTCTAGCTCCGCCACGCGTGCTGCTGTCCCCAAAGACACCCCATCAACGAGAAGCTGGGGGACCACTGCAGCAGCAGCAGCAGCATGAGCAGCATCTGCTGCAGCGGGCGGCAGCAGCAAACACACAACACCACAGCAACACCACCACTGCAGCCATCCCTTCTCTACCTCCAACGTCCCTCACATCTCCGGTTTATTGACTGCAGCAGCAGCAGTGCAGCTGCAGCACCAGCAGCATCAGCAGCAGCAGCCCAGTGTCTGTCTCCTCTCTTACCTCTGGATATGCACCTACTCAAGGCCCTGACGAGCAGCGAGGGGCCAATGGGGGCCCCCTGGGGGGCCCCCTGCCAGTTCTGGTGCTCCCTATTGGGAGCTGTGGCAGTCGTCAGTAACAGGTGCTGCTGCCGTAGCCGCTGCAGCAGCAGCACGTCATGCAGCCCCTGTGCTGCAGCAGCAGAGGCAGCAAACTCACACTACAGTAGGCAATACAATAGGGTAGACACAGGGGCCCTACGGGCCCACAGGAGGACCCCGTAAACCCCGAAAGACCCCTTTGGGGCCCCTACGGGCCCCCAAAGGGGCCCCCAAGCTCACACGGGGGGCCCCCAAGGGCCCCTAAGAGTGGTAGGAGGGAGTGCTGCTGTTGTGTATGTGTCTCCTTTTTCTTTCTTACAATTAGTATCTAATGAATTAATATCTAAGAAAAGAAAGGAGACACCTTTACTATCTAATAAAGAAAGGAGACAACAGGAGGCCCTTAGGGGGCCCCTTATTATAGACAAGGTATCTCCTATTAATACTACCTGCAGTACACACACATACAGTTGCTGCTGTTGCTGCTGTTGCTGTTGTTGCTGTTGTTTTTGCTGCTGCTGCTGCATAGACAGCAGCAAAGGAAGGGGATATATATACCAGCAGCTGTACAGGTTTCCTCTCCTGACTTACTTCGGCTAATGGGCCCCTTGCAAATGCCTCCGCCGCAGCCCTACTGGTGCTGCTGCTGCTGCTGCTGTTGTTGCTGCTGCTGTTGTTATTATTGTTGCTACTGCTGCTGCTATAGCCACTCCTACTGGTGATACAGCTGCTCCTACTGATGCTACTGACGCTACTGGTGCTGCTGCTACTGCTGCTGCCGCTGTAAAATGGATCAATGCTCAGCGACTGGGCTGCTCCTTCAGCAGCAAAAGGCTCTGCTTCTTCTGCTGCTGCTGCACCTGCCTCCGACTGCTGCATGCTACTGCAGCTACGAGCAAAGGAGCGCATGGAGAAGAGAGACCTGATGCTTCTGCTGCTGCTCTGCGACCGCGGCGTCTCCTCCCCCTCTTCCTGCTGCTGTTGCTGTTGCTGTTGCTGCTGCTGAATAAATTGTCCAAGAATTGTCTCCTGCAAGTGCAGCAGCCTCAGGAGTCTGTCTTCCTCCCATGTCTGCGGCTGCCCTGCTGCTGTTGCTGCTGTTGCTGCGGTTGCTGCTTTTGCTGCTGTTGCTGCTGTTGCTGCTGCTGTGCCTCTCATCCCGGCCCTAGCACGGCTATGCTCAAACGCTGCATGCAGCAGCATCCTTGCTGCCTCACCCTTGTCTGCTGTTTCCTGCTGTTGCTGCTGTTGCTGTTGCTGCTGTTGCTGCTCCGCTGCTCTCGACGATATGCTGTCCAGCACCTTCTGCTGCAGTGCAACTGCATGCAGCATCTGCGCCTTTTCCCTGCAGCTGCCATCAGCAAGAGCAATTTTCTGCTGCTGCTTCTGCTCTTGCTTGGTTCCTGCTGCTGCTGCTTCTGCTGCTGCTTCTGCTGCTGCTGCTGCTGCTTCGGGTGCCTCATTTTTGCCCCATAGCAAGAGTCTCCTAGTCCATCTCTTCTGCTGCTGCTGTACACCTGAACCAGAAAAGGAGACACCTGCAGTGTCTCCATATGTCCGCCCCTCAATGCTGCTGATGCTGCTGATGCTGCTGTTGCTGCTGCTGCTATTGCTGTTGCTGCTACCAGCACGTCGGTCTGAGGCCGCTTGCATGCCCGGCCCGCCCAAGATAACTGCATGAGAGAGACACGTGCTCTCTCCGCTGCTGCTGCTGTTGCTGCTGTTGTTGTTATTGTTGCTGCTGCTGCTGTTGCTGTTGCTGCTGCTGCTGTTGCTGCTGCTGCTTTTGCTGCTGCTGCTGTTGTTGATGCTGCTGCTGCTACTGCTCGCATTAGAGCTGCGGGTCTTCCTGAATAGGCTGCTGCCTATTCTACCAAGGACGCTGTACACAGGTAGTGAGCTGTGCATGCAGCTAGCTTGGGGCTTTAAATGGTCCCACGATTTGCCGCTTCTGCTGCTACTGCTGCTGCTGCTTATCCTGCTGCTGCACCTGCTGCTGCTGCAGCTGTCTTGCCTCTCTACAGCACACCATCCTGTGGTGCTGCTGCAGGCAAACGTGCTGCCGGTGCTGCTGCCTATAGAGAATGTCCGTCCTTCGTCACCCCCTCTCTCCCACTCCTGCATACTGACATCCTGCTGCTGCTGCTGCTGCTGCTGGTGCTGCTGCTGTCTAGCCAGCAGCTCCTGAGACATCTGGGCTGCTCTATAAGAGAGGAGAGCCTTATTAGTCACCGAGCCATGTTCCTTCAAGGCGAGGTCTCTCTCTTCTAACAGCAGTTGTTTCAGCTGCTGTTGCTGTTGCTGCTGCTTCTGCTGCTGTTGCTGATGCTGCTGTTTGTGCAGGCTTGTGCTGCTACGGAGGGACAGCTGGAGAGCAGACAGGCAGCAGACAGGAAGGGAGCAGCAGTAAATAGCTAGCTGCGTTAGCTAGCACCACCAAGCCAATAAGGCGAGGGAACAGCAGCGGGTGCAGCAGCAGATGCAGCAGCAGACGGGGAGCGCATGCAAAAGACAGCAGGACGTCCAACACGAAGGAGACGGAATCAAAAGAAGACATAAGTCAAGGACTACAACGCACTCAACTCCGGCAGCAGCAGTAGTAGCCGCAGTAGCAGCAGCAGCAGCAGCAGCAGCAGCACATTCATACCTTTTTTAGCAGCTGCTGGCGAGGTGTGGGTTCTGTCTTAACAGCAGCAGCAGCAGCAGCAGACAGCAAAGTGTCTCCCGTGTCTTTGCTGCTGTGCGTCTCTGTCTCCAAACCGTCACAAGACACATCTTGCTGCAGCAGCAAGCTGCTGCTAATACCCATGTGCCCCTGGCCTTCTGCTGCTGTTGCTGTTGCTGCTGCTGTTGCTGCTGTTGTTGCTGTTGCTGCTGCTGTTGCTGTTGCTGCTGCTGTTGCTTCTGTTTCTGGTGCAACACAGACTCTGGAGTGGAGTGTCTCCAAGCCCCGCTTACCCTCCTGCTGCAGGAGCTGCTGCTCTTGCTGCTGCTGCTGCTGTTGTTGCTGCTGCTGCTCTTGCTGCTGCTGCTCTCTCGCTTCTCCTTCCTCGTCAGAACTGGTGCATGCATACATCTCCTGGATCTCCTTATTGCCCCCCTTCATATCCCTGTCCGTCTCCCCTTCGGGTGTACAGGCATCTCCTTTGTTGCAGCGGGAGTTGCTGCTGCTTAACTGTCTCCTTGCTGTTCTTAGGCTCAGCAGCAGCTGTTGCTTCCGCCTGCGGGCCCTCAGCAGCAGCAGCAGCAAGGGTGCCAGTGATATCCTCTTGCTGCTGCACCTGCGGACCATTTGTTGTTGTTGTTGTCGTCGTTGTTGCTGCTGCTGCTGCTTAATTTCCTGCTGCACCTCCCACCGCAGCCGCCGCAGCCAAATCTCTCCTTCAATAGAAAGTTGAGGTCCTTCTGCTGTCTCCCTTAGGAGACACCTTGGGGGTCTTCCTCTGCTGCTGCTGCTGCTGTTGTTGCTGCTGCTGCTGTTGTTGCTGCTGCTGTTGCTGCTGTAGCGTTTCAGCCTCCGCAGCCTCTTCAGTGTCCTCAGCCAGCTGTGTGCATGCTGCTGTCTTCGCAGCAGCTGCAGCTTCAGCCGTTGCTGCTGCAGCTGCTGCAGCTGCAGCAGCAGCAGCAACTGCTTCTTTGTATGAGCAGACTGAGCAGCAAAACCCTTAATGGCCTCCGTCAGCTGCTGCGGCCTAAACACTTCTTCGCTGTCCTGCTGCTGCTGCTGCTGCTGCTGCTCTCTACCTGGATCCACGGGATGTGCTTCTGCTGCTGCTGCTGCTGCTGCTGTTGAATCTTCACGGCTCGTCTCCCACAGACGCCGCCGCAGCAGCAGTTCCTCGGCGAAGGAGAGCGGCTGCTGCGGGCACTCGTGCTGCTGCTGCTGGTGGTGGTGGTGCTTCTGCTTCCTCTTCTGCTGCCGTGCTGCTGCGGCAAGCGAACGCATGCGTGGCAGCAGCAGCCGTTTTTCTCCCCTCCTTAAGGACACCACAGACGAGACAGCCCACGTTCGTCGTCGGTGCAGCAGCAGCAGCACCTGCTGTTGCTGCTGCTGTTGCTGCTGTTGCTGCTCAGCTGTCCGCAGTCGCTGCAGCAAACGCCCCTGAAGACGAAGCTGGGAAGAGACAGGCATGGGCCTCCCTAGAGAGCTCAGTCTCCGCTGCAGCAGCTCCTGTTGTTGCTGCTGCTGCTGCCGCTGCTGTTGCTGCTGCTGCTGCCGCTGCTGTTGCTGCTGCTGCTCCTCCATTATTTTCTCCCTAGGAGGTCGCGACAAAGCGGCTAGCTCCCCACAGCAGCAGCTGCACCTAACACTGTCCGGAGTACAACTTGCTGTTGCTGCAGCAGCAGCAGCAACAGCAAGATGCGTTGTTGTAGTGTCTTCATCAGCAGCAACAATCAGCTTGCAACGCCTATGCTTTTTATGATTGCGTTTGCTTCTGCGGCGGCACCTCTTGCTGCTGCAGCAGCAGCTGTTGCTGCTGCTGGTGCAGATGTTGCTGCTGCAGCTACTGCAGCTGTTGCAGCAGCAGCAGCTGCAGCAGCAGCCAGCAGCGGTAAATCGTGGAAGCAGCAAACCGGATCTCTTGGCCTTAAGGGCGACACCAGCCAGCAGCAACTTGTTTCTCCTTGGTGTCTCCAAACTGTCCCTTTTTGCTGCAGAGTTAAAAGGAGACACGAAGATGCTGCTGATGCTGATGCCGCTGCTGCTGCTGCTGCTGCTGCTGCTGCTGCGGCTCCCTAGCTGCTGACAAGGCAGACGCTGCTGCTTCTGACTTTGCTGCTGCTCTTGCTCCTGCTGCTGTTGGTGATGGCTGTCGTCGCAATGCTGCTGCTTCTCCTGCTGCTGTTGCTGCTCGTGGGAGGCAGGTGTTGTGACGCTCTTCCCAGCAGCAGCAGCAGTAGCAGCACGACGGTGCTGCCTTTTTTGCCAGTGTTGCTGCTGCTGTTGCTGCTTAAGAGCAGCAGCAGCATATATTGTTGTGTGCTGCCGTGTCATTGCAGACTAGCCCATGGCTGTGTCTCGATAATTTGAGTCAAAGCTGTTGCTGCAGCGTTGCTGCTGCTGCTGCTGTTGTTGTTGTTGCTCCCTATATAACAAGGAAGAACCAATATAATAGCATAATTTGCTGCCTATGGTTAACACTAGCAGCAGCAGCAGCAGCAGCAGGAAGAGCTGCGCTTGCGGGAGCAACGCTCTCCTTTGAGTAAGATGTGTCTCAGCGCTGGCTAATCCACCTACTGTTGCTGCTGCTGTTGCTGCTGCTGCTGCAGTATATATATTAATAAAACTTATTGTGTGAGTCTATTAACATTACTATTAATATAAATAAGTAGTTAGTAGCAATGTAAGAGAAAAGCCTAAACGCTCCCGGAGCAGCAACCCCGAACCCCCCTGTAGCTGCTGCTGCTGCTGATATAACTGCTGTTGCTGCAGCAGCAGCCGCAGGAATAACTAATACGTATAAGAAATAATAATATTTAATTAATTGTTAATATATATAATCTAACAGCAGCAATAGGCACTAACACCCAATAGTACGGATCCTTCCCTTACAGCAGCAGCAGGAGCCTCGACTTCGAGTTGCTGCTGCTGCTGCTGCTGCTGCTGCTGCTACTGCTGCTGCTCGTGCTACTATAAATGCTGCTCATACACCAGCTGCATGCAACAACATTTCCTGGTGCGAATAATAATTAAAATTAATTATTATTAATTATTACAACAACTCCTTTGCTTTGTCGCTCCCATCAGATGCAGCAGCAACAGCCGCTGCGCTGCTGCTGCTGTTGTGCCGCTGCTGCTGCTGCTGCTGCTGCTGCTGCTGCCGCAGCAGCAGCAGCTGCTGCTCTGGCGTCAGCAGCAGCAGCAGCAGCCGCAGCCGCAGCTGTTCTGCAACTCCACATAGGCTTCTCCTGTGTGCTAACAGTGTTTATTCTGTCTTGTGCATGCATCTTGAAAGGAGAGGTGCTTGCAGCAGCAGCAACAGCAGCAGCAGCAGCAGCAACTGCAGCAGGACCCGTACGCCGTGTCGGATCACTCTTTCTATCTTTGCCTAATCACCTCAACCGCTGCTGCTGCTGCAGCCGTTGCAGCAGCAGCAGCAGCGATTCCTGTTGTGTGGTTGCTGCAGCAACCAGAATTATTGCTGCAGTTGCCCTGCAGCAGCAGCAGCAGCAGCCGCGGGAGGAGCTTCCTGCCTGCCACGGGGGGCCGGGCCGTCCCAGTCGCTGGCCTGCTGACGCTGCTGCACCAGCGCAGCAGCAGCAGCACCAGCAGCAGCAGCAGCATTTCTTCTTGTATGGGGAGAAGTCGAAAAGATAATACACTTCATCTGCCGCTGCCGCTGCTGCTGCTGCAGCACTGCGGGGCGACTTGCTGCAGGCCAACTGCAGCATTAGCAGCAACTAGGTTCCTTGCTGCAGCAGCAACAGCGTTGCTTAGTGGCAACGAAGCCTGAGGCCTCCGGTCGCAGCAGCAGCAGCAGCAGCAGCTGCACCGGCAGCCTAGCATATCAGACAGCACCGACGGCAGCAGCAGCCGCCACAGGAGCGCTGTGGCTGGCCTCCTACATTGGACAGAGCAGCAGCAGCAGCAGCAGCAGCTGTTGCATGCACAGTAGCAGAGCCAGCACTTCATCCAGCCGCGCGATATGCAACCGAATCAGCAACAGCAGCAGCAACAGCAGCAGCAACAGCAGCAGCAACTGCAGCACCAGCAGCAGCAGCAACAGGGAGCGCAACGTGTGGAGACAATGCACAGTTCTTCTCGAGGTTAGCATAGAACACTCTTTTGTCTGCACAACAAAAAGCAGCAGCAGCAGCAGCAACAGCGGCAGCAGGAGCAGCAGCAACAACAGCAGCAGTAGTAGTAGCAGCACTTCCTGTTTCTGCGTCGCCCTTTTCTTGCTGCTGCCTTTGGCTAGGTTCCTTTTGCTGCTCTTGCTGCTGCATATCATGCTGCTGCTGCTGCTGCTCTGTGTGGTTGCTGCAGCACACCGCTGTGGACCTGCTGACGGTGCAGCAGCTCCAGCTGCTGCTGCCGATGCTGCAGCAGCAACTGCAGCAGCACGGGGCGGTGTTGCGCATGCAGCAGCAGGTGAGACTCAAAGAGACGCCACAGGTAGTCAGTTGCCTGCAGCAGCAACTAGCGGGTCTGCTTGCTGCTGCTCTCCTGTTGCTGCCGTTGCGTCTGCTGCTGCTGCATCTGCTGCTGCTGCTGCGCTACGTTGGCTTCTGCTGCGGTTATGTCTGCTGCGTCTGCAGTAAATTGGACAGTAGGAGACGGTGGCTGTGCCGCAGAGGAAGCACACACAGCAGCAGCAGCAGCTGCTGCTGCAGCGGGAAGCTACCAGGCGGCGCAGGTGTGTTAGCAGCAGCAGCTGTAGCAGCAGATGTAGACCCCGTCCATGCTTGCTGCTGCAGCGATTGCTGCTGCAGTATTTACTACGTTTGCTGCTGCTTTTGCTGCGTTTGTTCTTTAGGCCCCTTATAAGATTGACGGATCGCAAGAGCAACCTGCTGCAGCAAAGCAGCAGCAGCAGCAGCAGGCCAACAGCAGGAGCAGCAGCAGCTCCCATATGATTGGATCGTTTCCTCCTTCAACAGCAGCAGCAGCTGCTGCTGCTGTTGCTGCTGTTCCTCCTCATTGGGCTGGCAGCAGCATGTCTGCGTCTGCGGATCCGTCTGACAGGAAGCTGCATGCGGTGTTGCTGCAGCAGCAGCAACAGCAGCAGGCTGCAGCAGCCTGCTGCGGCAACAGCAGCTGCCGCCTTAGTGACAGCAGCACCTGTGCAGAAGACCCGTGCAGCAACAGCGGCCGTCGCCGCAGCATTGACAGCTTCTCCAGCGAGAGTAGCAGCAGCAGCCCGGAGAGCGGCAGCCGCAGCAACAGCAGCAGCAACAGCAGCAACAGCGGCAGCGGGATGAGCTGCAGCGGTCTCCCGCAGCAGCAACAGCAGCAGCAACAGTTGTTGCAACAGCAGCAACAGTTGCAGCAGCAACAGCAACAGCGCCAGCTTCAACAACAACATCAACAACAGCTGCAGCAGCAGCAGTTGCAGCAGCAACTGCAGCAGCAGCAGCAGCATCTGACAGGGCCCTTCAACATACCAGCAGCAGCAGAAGGGTTTCCGCCAGCAGCAGCTGCTGCTTCTTTCTCCTTCCTCTCTGCATGCAGAGGCGCGGATGCTCGTACTTCCTTCCGCGGAGAGCAGCAGCAGCAGTTGCACCTGCAGCAGCAGATAAAGCTGCAGCAGCTGCAGGCACAGCAGCACGAGGTCCGGGAGGAGCAGCAGCAGAACCAGGGACGAAGGGTAGGCAGCAGCAGCAGCAGCAGCGATGTCGCCTTAGGGGGTCTCTTCGACCGGTTCGCTGCAGCAAATATGCAGAAGGCAGCAGCAGCAGCAGCAGCTGCTGCTGCTGCTGCCCCTAAGCTTTCCCCACGTACTGTTGATATTTCACAGCAGCAGCAACAGCAACAGCAGCAGCAACAGCAGGAAGCGCCGCAGCCCCCGCCGGTTTCGCGCTGCAGCACGGCTACTTCATCCCCATGCAACGCATCCAGGAGAGCAGCAGCGGCAGCAGCAGCTGCAGCAGCAGCAGCAGCAGGAACACCTGCAGCGCCAGGGACAGTAGCAGCATCAGGAGCAGCAGCAGCAGGTGTAGAGAGCAGCAGCAGGGATTCTGACGGCCATACCCTTGTCCATCCGCAGTTGGCTTTGAGCAGAAGCAACAGCAACAGCAGCAACAGCAGCAGCAGCAGCAGCACGTGCAGCAATGGCACAATGTACACGGATAGGAACTTAGAGAGAGACAGGCAAGCATACAGCGGCAGGCTAGCAGTTGCTGCCTTCGTACAGCAGCAGCAACTGCAGCAGCAGCTGCAGCAGCAGCAACAGCAGCAGCAGCACTCGCCGACCTACTCTATGGAAAGGTCTGCGTCCTCTTCCGATCCAACAGCAGCAGCAGCAGCAGCAGCGCTTAACGTCAGCAGCAGGAACCGCCGTATGTTCTCATTTGGCGGCAGCGGCGACGTGAGCAGCAGCAGCAACAGCAGCAGCAGCAGCAACAGCAGCAGCAACAACAATTCTGCGCTCTCATTCGCGTTTCCCGCAGCAGCAGCAGCACCACCACCACCAGCAGGTGCAAGAGATGATTACTACAACGCTGCTTCTGTAGGGGCAACACCAAGGAGCGCAGCAGCAGCAGCAGCAGCAGCAGCTGGCATGCGCGGCGCCCCACACATGTCAGGCCCGTGCGACTTCAGGGAGTCCCCTGCTAATAATTGGCCAACTGGTCAGCAGCAGCAGCAACAGCAGCAGCAGCTGCTGATGCTACTGCAGCAGCAGCAATGGCAGCCGCCTTACTACCACCCTGCGCAGCAGCAACTGCAGCAGCAGCAGCAGCAGCACCAGAAGCAGCAGCCGACCGATGTGCTAACATCTGCTGGACCTGCTCTAACGGCAGCTTCCTTGCCGGAGTCCCTTCGTGGGCAGCTTGCTGCAGCAGCAGCAGCAGCAGCAACAGCAGCAGCAGGAGGAACGCCGTCTATGGGGGCAACTACAGCAGCACCAGGAGGTGGAGGACGCACAGCAGCAACGGCTCCATCAGGGTCTGCAGCAGCAGGAACTACAGGGGCAGCAGCACACAGGGCAGCAAGAGCAGCAGCAGCAGCAGCAGGGGGTAATGAAGACAGCAGCGAGGCATTGCATGGTGTGGGGGGCTTAGGCCTTCCTGATATTGCTTCTTGTATCTTAGGAGGCCCGCAGCAGCTTGCTGCCTTGTCGCTGCAGCAGCAGCAGCCGCAGCAGCAGCAGCTTGAGGAGCAGCAGCCGGATGGCTACCTACAGTTTATGCGGGAGCATCCGGCTGATGCCCAGCGGATGTGGGCCATGCAGCAGCAGCGCAGCAGCAGCAGCAACACTACCAACAGCAGCAGCAGCGGCAGCTGCGGCCCATGGTACCCTGCAGCAAAACCCATTGGCGCCAGCGGCAATGAGACGGGAGCATCAGCAGCAGCTGCTGCTACAGCTGCTGCTTCTTGCCCATCTGCTGCAATGCTGGAGGCCATTGCTGGGGTCCCCTCGGCTCCACCTAGCGCAGCAGACTCTCCGGGGATGCCGCAGCAGCAGCAGCTGCAGCAGCAGCAGCGAGGATCTTTCTCCAGCGTTTGTCAGTATCAAGGAGGGCATCCTCAAGCTGATACAGCAGCAGCAGCAGCAAGCGTTGCTGCATGCGCGAATTTGCTGCGCGGAGACGGTTGCTACTGTTGGCAGTTTGGTGGTCAGCAGCAGCAACTGCAGCAACTGCAGCAACAGCAGCAGCAGCTGCTGCAGCAGGCACAGCCGGCGTATGCTATATTGCGCGTAGTTCCCTCCGATGTTCAAATCTGTAAGCTGCAGTGGTGCTGGGCAGGAGAGCTGTCTCCTGGTCTGCAGCAGCAGCAGCAGCAACAGCAACAGCAGCAGCAGCAACCACAGCAGCAGCAGCAGCAGCAGCTGTTGCAGGAGATGGTTTGCTACGGTGGCGCTTCTATATGCGCGCCTCCTTGCGTATTGAATGACAGGCCAGGCAGCATAGGAAGGAGCAGCAACAGCAGCAACAGCAGCCCAGGCGAAGGAGGAGGTGCAGCAGCAGCAGCAACTGCTGCTGCTGTTCCCCCCTTGCTGCTGCGCTGCCACAGAGGAGAGAGTGTTGAGGTGTATCTACACCATAAGAGCGGATGGCTCTTCGGCAGCATCCACGGGCAACCCCACAGGTGCTGTTGCTGCTGCTGCTGCTGTTGTTGCTGCTGCTACTGCTGCTGTAGTTGCATGCGGCACTGTGCTGCCTTTTTGTTGTATATGAGGTATCTGTCTCTCCCTTTACTGTCTCCTTTACTGTCTCCTTTGCTGTCCCCTTTTATATCCGTCTCCTTTTGTATGTCTTCTTTTTATTGTCTCCTTTTTATTGTCTCCCTTTATTGTCTCCTTTTATATGTCTCCTTTTATTGTCACCTTTTTTTGTCTCCCTTTTGTGTGTCTCCTTTTTTTATTAGGAAGGGTTGGTTCCCTTACTTCTTGCTGCATAGCCCTATGCGGTGGGCCCTGTCTCCTTCGGGTGCAGCTCCTAGCAGCAGCAGCAGCAACAACAACAGCAGCAGCAGCAACAGCAGCAACAGCAGCAATGCCAGTGGCAGCATAAACAGACGTGCAGAGTCGAGCACTTTCGGCGCACTTCTTGCTTAAGCAGCAGCAGCAGCAGCGCAGCAGCAGCAACAACAGCAGCAGCAGCAACAACAGCAGCATATAACACAGCACAGCACAGCACGGTAGTAACAGCAGCGCAGCAGCAGCGCAGCAGCAGCAGCAGCTGCAGCACTTGCTGCTGCTGCTGCATCGCTTATGTGGCTGCTGCGCTAAGAGGGTTCTACATTTTCTCTTAAGACGCATGCAGCACGAAAGCATCATTATTATACATAAGCATTGCCTTCCTGCTGCTGCTGCTGCTGTTGCTGTTGCTGCTGTTGCTCTTGCTGCTGCTGCTGCAGTTGTACCTGTTATTAATGCAGTTGCTGCTCATTAGGTTGCTGCTGTAGAGGTAGATTACTTAGGAGACAGTTTAGAGTAACGTTGCAACAGCAGCAGCAGCAGCAGCAAAAGCAGCAGCAGCAGCAATAGTAGAAAAGGAGACGCTAAAGAGTCAGCAAAGAGCAGCAAATAAAGGAGACACCCAAATAAGGAGACAATAAGGAGACAGTTAATAGTAAAAGGAGACATGCATGCATGCAGCAATTAGTATATAAGGACTCTCCTAGGGGCAGGCACTGCTGCTTTTGTTGCAGTTGTTTAATTAGATGCTGCAGCAGCAAGAGCAGCAGCAGCAGCAGGGAAGCCCGCTGCTGCAGTCAGGTGTCTCCTGTCTCCTTTTGCTGCTACGCTAATAGGAGAGGCTACAAGGGTTGTAAGGAGGCACCTGCGCTGCTGAGGCAGCTGCTGCTGTGCAGCAGCAGCAGCATCATTATCTTCCTCTCTATGTTGTTATTTTAACTGGGATTGTGTACCCTACTGCTAGCTAGCAACAAGAAGCAGCAGCAGCAGCAGCAGCAGCAGCAGCAGCAGCTGGAGGCTAAGAGACGCAGAGGCAGAGTTACGGTGTATCTGCAAGTAAAAAAGAGAACAACACTAAATACATTAACTGTAAGGAAAGGAAAAAGTTGCTTCCTTGTTAGAAGCAAACTTGCTGCTGCTGCTGCTGCTGCAACAGCAGCAACAAGAGCAACAGCCTAACTACCGCTGGCGCATGCAGCAACTGCTGCAGCAGCAACTGAGCTCCCTTTGCTGCAAGCAGGATCAGGACCAGCAGCACCTGTGCTTCCTCCCTCTGCTGCACAAAGCTACTGCTGTTGCTGTTGCTGTTGCTGCTGCTCTTGCAACAGCAACAGCAACAGCAACAGCAACAGCAACAGCAACAGCAACAGCAGGAGGAGTAAAGAAAATAATTATATATGGGAGTTATGTAAGACAAGGGGAGTATAAGGACCAATACTTTGTATGATTTGTTCATAGACAGCAAGACGTCTCCTACTATAATCAAGAAGAGCAGCAAAGAATGCCGTGCTGCTGCTGCTGCTGCTGCTGGATTCTGTGTCTCCTCCTGCTGTAGGGGTAGCTGCCCCAAGACTTGATCGTCTCCTCTCGTGCTGCAGATGCAGATGCTGCTGCTGCTGCTGCTGCGAGTGGTGGGGACTTGTGTCTCCTCCTAATACGCTGTCTCCTTTGCTGGGGAACTGCTGCAGCACAACGGAGAGGGGACCGGTGCTGCTGCTTGCTGCATGTCTCCTTTGCTGCTGCAGCAGCTTATGCTTGTGCTGCTGCTGCTGCTGCTGACGAGATAAGCGCGCCAGCAGCGCAACAAACTGACGAGCTGTCTCCTCGTAATTCAGCAGCAAATTGCCCCCCACAAGACTGCACAGCAGCACAACAATATATATATAATATATACATATGCTGCTGCTGCTGTTGCTGCTGCTGTTGCTGTTGGTGCTGCTACTAGTCTGCTGCTGCTGCTGCTGCAGTTTCTTACCTGTTAATGATAGATGCACCTAAGGTAGCTGTTCGCTGCAGCGCCATGTCTAGCAGCTGCTGCAGCCCCTCTAAGGTAATAAGAGGGGGCAGCAAACCATCCAATTCTCTATCGCTGCAGCAGCGATGCTGCTCCTCTGCTGCTGCTGCTGCTGCAGCAACAGCAGCTGCACAGCTACTGTTGCTGCCTGGATATCCAGCTAAGAATCCACCGTCGCCTGCTGTTCCTGTTACTGCTGCAGCACTCTTGCCACGATTCTGCATGCTGCTGCTGCAGCAGCAACAGCAGCAAGGATTCCGCCGCAGACGCAGCCTTCCGTACACCGCAGCTGCTGCCTGTCCCCGACGCCTCAATGATGGGCTCACACCCTGCAGCAGCAGCAGCAATAACAACAGCAGCAACAACAACAACAGCAAATCAATGACCGACATGCATGCGAACTACAGCAGCAAAGAAGATCCAAAACAAACAAATCTTCTGCTGCTGTATAAGCAGCTAAGCCAGCAACAGCAACAGCAGCAGGAGCAGCAGCAACAGCAACAACAGCAGTAACTGCAGCAGCAAAAGCAGCAGCAAGATGCATACCCGCTGCCTTAAGTAAACATTTGTTGCTGCTCCTTGGGAGATAGAGAGACCAGCAACGGAGACAACAGAAGAAGGTGCGCCGCTGCCGAGACACCACAAAAAAGGAGACAATCAATGCAGCAGCAGCAACAGCAACAGCAACAGCAACAGCAGCAGCAACAGCAACAGCAGCAGCAACAACAGCAGCAACAGCAGCAGCAACAACAACAGCAGCAGCAGCATAGCAGCAAATGACCAAATAATTATCTATCTATGCATATTCTTACGCTACGCTGCTTCTTCTTGGTGTCTGTTCTTGCTGCGCTTGTGTCTCCTCCTGCAGCTGCAGCAGCTGTCCCTCTGGCTGCAGCAGCAAAGACAGAGGCAGCAGCCGCTGCCCTGCTGCCGTCACCACCTGCAGCAAACAATCACCACAGCATACAGTTGCTGCTGCTGTGGCTAGTGCTATGGTTGCTGCTGTTACTGCTGTTGTTGCTGCTGTTGATGTTGCTGCTGTTACTACTGTTGTTGCTGCTGTTGCTGTTGCTGCTGCTGCTGTTGCTGCTGCTGCTGTTGCTGCTGCTGCTGTTGCTGCTGCTGCTGTTGCTGCTGCTGCTGTAGCTGCTGCTGCTGCTGGCTTACGCAGCAAACTCTTGTCCCTAGCTGAGGGCCTAGATCGCGGGCTCGCTGCAGCACGGAGGCAGCACTAGTAACTGCCTGCAGCAAACATCCAAACTGCAGCAAACGCAGCAGCAAACAGCAGCAGCAGCACAAACATAATGATGTCATGTGCCTTGCATGCTGCTGTTTGTGTCTCTGTGTCACTTTGCTGGTGCTGTTTGCCTGCTGCTGCTACTGCTGCTGCTGCTCCTGCTTACCCATTCTGGTGAGAGTCCCGTCATTGCTGCATCATCGAGCTGAGGAGCAGCAGCTGCAGATGCAGCAGCAGCAGCATCATCTGTAGCAGCTGCTGCACCTGGTGCTGCAGCATGAAGGAGACCTCCATTTAATAGCCCAGAGGAGAAGGGGCGAGGAGCCGTAATAAAGCTGCTGTCTCCGCTACCGTCTGCTGCTGCTGCTGCTGCTGCTGACCATCTGTCTCCACCAAATCCCTGGCACCGCGCAGCAAATGCGTCCTGCTGCTCCCTCTGCTTCTCCTGCTTCTGCTGCTGCTGCTCCTGCTGCTGCAACAAACGACGCGCAACAGCCAACGCTCCTGCTGTGTCGTTCCCCAGCAGCTGCATGTACTGCTCTGCAGAAACACTAACTGCTGTCCTCATGCTGCTGCTGCTGCTGCTGCTGCACTGCAGCGGCAACTGCAGCGACGGGGGAGGCGGCAGCTGATGAGATATAGGCAGCACAAGCTGCAGTGTCTGTACAGCAGACACAATACCATTAACTATCTGTAGCAGCAGCACCAGTCCCCTCTGCAGCAAACAAACAAACAAAATTATACTCTTACATGCTGCACCTGCTGCTGCTGCTCTTGCTGCTGCTGTTGCTGTTGTTATTGTTGTTGTTGTTGCTGCTGCTGCTGTTTTGTTGTGTCTCCTTCATACCTGCTGCAAGACAGACGGTAGCCCCGAGCGGCAGCTAGCAGCAGCAGCACCGCTGATTCTGCTGCAGCAATTGCAGCAAGCTGCTGCTGGGTTGCTGCTGTTTGCTGGATCTGCTGCACAAGAACAGTTTTGTTTTTGTTGCTGCAGCAGCCGCTCCAGGGATCCCTGCTGCTGCTGCCCGCTGCAGCACTCCAATAAGCTTGCTGCTGATAGCGGCTGCATGCAAGCAAGCAGCGTCCCCTCTAATGCTCTTGTGCTTTGCTGCAGCAGCACGCGCCCTGCTGTTAGCCAAGCAGCAAGTACAGGCTGCAGTAAGGGGACAGCAACAGGAGACACACAGAGGCAGCACCACCCCATGCACCAGCAGCAGCAGCACAGAGACGCATATAGTGCAATGCCTCTACCTAATTAAAATGATATCCATGGCATCATCACCATCATGCTGATCAGCACCAGCAACAACAGCAGCAACAACAGCAACAGCAGCACCAATAGAAGCAGCAGCAGCAACAACAACAACAACAGCAACAGCAGCAGCAGCAGGTCTTACCCTTAAATCAATAGGTGTATTATACCATGAAGGTAAATATTTCATGATATTTATATAAAGAAGTGTCTCCTCTGCTGCTGCTAAGGAGACACCTTGAAGAGACACATTGCTTATATAACGGAGACGGGGCAGCAGCAAACGCAGCAGACCGCATGCAGATCTTATTGCCTCCTCATGCTGTTGCTGCTGCTGTTGTTCCTGCTGTTGCTGTTGCTGCTGCTGCTGCTGCTGGAGGTGGAGGGATTGTAAGACCTGATGCAGCAGCTGCAGCACATGGCAATATGCTATATGTGCTGAGGAACGACGCATAAGTGTTGCTGCTGCTGTCCCTTCTCCTGTTGCTGCTGCTGCTGCTGCAGCAGAACCACAAGCTATATCATAAGGAGGACGAATAGGTCTTGCTGCTGCTGCGGCTGTGTCTCCACAGACACCGGAGGAGACAAGAGACACCAGCGGCTGCTGCAGCAGCAGTCGCTGAAAGAATCCTTCAACCAGCACAAGCTCAGCAACGGGAAGTACCCTACCTGTTGCTGCTGCTGCTGCTGCTGCACTGCTGCTGCTGCAGCAGCTATCCACGCTGCTCCTAGGGAGACAGCAGTTGCTGCTAAGGAGATGACCTAAGAAGAGACACTGCGTACTAATGGCTTGGCAGCACTCAAACTCATCATGGCTTCCTGCTGCTGCTGTTGCTGCTGCTGATGCACCACGACCCAACTGCAGCAGGAAAGAAAGCGGCGTCTCCTCGGCCTCCGCTGCTTCTGCTGCTGTTGAGGCAGCAGAAAGACTGCTGCTGCTGCTGCTGTTCAGGCCGTACAACGAGCTGCGTGGAGGAAGTCCTGAAACATCTGCTGCGCTGCGCTGCAGCACAGCTGCTAATGCTGCATGCAGAGCGGCAGCAACTTGCTGCTGTGCTGCTTCGGATACAGCAACAAGTGCTTCTGGACGGGCTGCCTCTGCTGCTGCTGCTGCTGCTGCTGTCGCTGCTGCTGTTGCTGCTGCTGTTGGTGTTGTGGCTCCTGATACGGAGAGCGGAGATGGAGGCATAAGAGACGCGGGCCTCTGGTGTACAGACAGGCCGCCGTGCTGCTGCTGCTGCTGCAGCTGCTGGTGCAGGTGCACCCCATCAGCAGCAAACGACCTTTGCCGCTGCAGCAGCAGCGCTGCTGCCTTTGCATTGAGCAGCAATGCGTTGGCAGCAGACAGCAGCGCAGCACTGAGTCGCTGCTCCCCCCTAAATATATCTGCTGCTTGCTGCTCCGTCGTACCTGCTGCTCCTCCTGCTGCTGTTGCTGCTGCTGTTGCTGCTCGTGATGTCCGCATCCTGCTGCGCTGCACACACTGCAGCAAGTTGCAGAGAAGCTCTGCTAGGTTACCCCTCCATTGCTGCCACGTTAGCATGTCTGCTTCCTGCCGCTGCTGCTTGGATCGGGGCCCTCCCTGCTGCTGCTGCTGCTGCAGCAACGATTGCTGCTGCTGCTGCTCACGCTCATGATGAGTATGCAATGCTAAGTGTACCCATACACCAGAACCAACAGCAAAGAAATCAGCAGCAGCAGCAGCAACACGCATCAGCTCCTGGGGCTGCATTCTCCCCAAGTCAATGCCCAGCTGCAGCAGAGATTGTTGTTGCTGCTGCTGCAGTTGCTGCTGCTGCTGCTGCGTTGCTCCTGTCACCAACGCCTCATGGACAAGGGCGATTACTGCAAGAGCGCTATTAAGGGCGGCAAAGAGCAAACTGTCTGCCTGCTGCTGCTGCTGCTGCTGTTTGTCTGCTGCTGCAGTGGAGCAGCTAAGATACCGCAACACGTCCCTACTGGGGATGGATACTACGCCATCAACAACTGGTTGCTGCAGCAACTCTGCTGCTGCTGCTGCTGGTGTTAAAGGTGGATGCTGCTGCTGCTGCTGCGGTAGCAGCAGCGCGGGCTGTACTGTGTGGGGCAACGAAGTGACACCTCCAGGGCCTAGCAGCAGATCAAGAGACACATGAGGCTTCTGCTGCTGCAGTGCTGCTGCTGCTGCTGCACTAGTGCTGCTGCTGCCGCTGCTGCCGGTGCTGCATGGTGGCAGCTTCTTGCTGGCGCAGATATCTGTACACCAGCTAGCACACAGCAGCTGCTGAGCAGCAAAGGCAGCAGCCCTAAAGAATCCCTCTCTCTGCAGCAGCAGATCCTGTCTTGCTGCAGGGACAGCAGCAATAAGAGACAGCAGCGGCAGCAGCATTCCTGAAAAAGGCGGCCTATTAGGCGCAGGGGCGGCATCCGTACCACCGCTGCTGCTGCTTCTGCTGCTGCTGCTGCTTAATGGTCTTGGTATATATAAGGGATATACTGCTGCATCTCTGCATGCAAGTAAGAGCTGCGTATACACCTGCAGCAGCTGCTGCTGCGCCTCTGATAGAGACAACCCCACAGATGCCCTTGAGGAGACACCTGCTAGCATCCATGGTATACCAACAGACTGCAGCAGCAGCGGCTGCTGCTGCTGCAGTTGCTGCATGCCTGCTGCTGCACCTAGACGGGCACGAAGCAGCCGCTCCTGCAGCAAGCAGCAATGAAGGGATAAGAACAGCAACTGTCTCCCCCCTACAGCAAAGGAGACACCTAACTGTCTCCTTCCTGCTAGGCATATACTTGCCCTCTCTACATCCTTAGGCAGCAAACCTTCTTCTGACTCCTGCTGCTGCTCGCTGCTGCTGCTGCTGCTGGAGTTGCTGTTGATAATGCTGGCACAAGATCCACCTGGTGCTGCTGTTGCTGCTGCTATTGCTGCAGAGTCGTCAAGCTGCTGATACACCGGAGGTGCTGCCTGCAGCAAACCAAGCCAACACTCTGTTGCTGTCTTTAACGGCACCAATCCAGGGTTTAGGCCTTCCTGCTGCTGCTGCTGCAGCTGCTGGACCTCCTCCTGATGCTGTTGCTGCAGCGGAAGAAGAGCCTCTAAGAGGTCTTTATTGGAAGACAGGAACTCTAAGCAATCAAAGAATGCTTGGTAGTCAGCTAGCTCGCCGTAATGCCTGCTGCTGCTGCTGCTGCTGGTGCTGCACTTGCTGCTGCTGCTGTCTTTGCTGTCGCGTAGAGCTGATGGTAAGAAGCGCAGCTGCGATGTAACGATGCAGCAGATAGACTGCAGGGCCCCACAAATCTCAACAGCAGCAAGCAGCTGCGCGCATGCATCCTCATCATCCGTGTCTTCCTGCTGCTGCTCCTCGTTATTGCTGCTATTGCTGCTGTTGCTCCGGCCGGCACCACTGCTGCTGCTGCTGCGGCCGTCGCAACGCGCATAGAGTGGCAGATCTGCTGCAGCAGCAGACAAGAGTCTGCTGCTGCATGCAACAGCTGCACTGAGGGGTTGCATTCGTCTTGCATGCAAGGCCCCTTGCTGCTGCTGCTGCAGCATCTGTAGAGGCCACAGTCCACCATCTTGTTGGCTCCGCAGCAGCAGCTGCTGCACAGAGCAGCAGCTTTTTAATTCGTTTGCTGCTGCAGCAAGCCAACTCCTGCTGCGTTTCCAAGACATTTGCTTCCATTGCTGCAGCAGCAGCTGTCCTATCTGCAGCAGCAAGACCCATCCACCAGGGCCACTGGGAGTTTCTGCTGCTGCACCTGTTGCTTCTGCTGCTGCTCCTGCTCCGCTGCTGCTGCTGCTGCTGCTGTTAAGCCCCTCCAAGCCAGTGTGGCTGCTCTGCTGCCGCAGTTGCTGCAGTGCTGCTCGTGGTCTGTACACGCAGGTAATCTGCTGCAGCAGCAGCAGCGCCAATCTAATGATCTTCAGCTGTCCCAGCAGAAGGCCCGTCTGCTGTTGCTGCTGCTGTTGCTGCAGTTTCTGCTGCTGCTGCTGCTGCTGCTGCTGCTGCAGCACATCCAAGAGGACTTGCTGCGAGAATTGCACTGTAGCAGCAAAGGCAGATTCTTCCCCTGTTAGCAGCAGCTGCTGCTGCGTATGTAGCGACAGCAGCACGAGCTGCAGCAGCAGCAGCCTGTACTCTAGCAGCTGCTGCTCCTTACCAAACAAATAACGCAGCAGCCTACCTACTAGTCTGTCAGTATACAGCCGCCTTATCCACCTTCTGCTGCTGCTGCTGCTGATTTTCCCCGCATCTGCCTGCTGCTGCTGCTGCTGCTGGTTTAGGTTGTCACGGAAGAGCAGTTGCAGATCTTCGGGCTCATATGCGAGGGCAGCAGCAAGACAGAGTGCTGCGCTGCTGCTGTACCATCTGCTGCTGCTGCTGTTGCTGCAGATGCTATCCCATGGCATTAGCTGGTTCATTGGTTGCTGAGCACCTTGGGACAAGGCGACGAGTTTGCGCTGCCTTTGCTGCAGCATGAGCTGCTGCTGCTGCTGTTGCTGCTGCTGCTGCTGCAGCTCCTGCTGCTTCCAAAGGAGACACAATAATGTAAGAACAGAGACAGCAGCAACTTTTACTCGCGAGTCAATAAAGGCAAAGATAGATTGAGCAAATGTTGCTGGGCATTCAAGTCCTTGTATAGTCCCCTCTGTGCTGCTGCTGCTGCTGCTGCTGAGGATACAGTCTCCTGTGTTAATGCCGCTACTAGATAAGAGAGAAAGGAATTGCTGCTGCTGCAGAGAAGCAAGTAAGTCCCCTTGATGACCAGGGACACCATCTCCCCCTGAAGGAGACAGGAGACACCCTAGTTGCTGCTGCTGCTGCAGCGATAGCCGCAGCAACTCTGCTGTTAGCCTCTGCAGCAGCAACGAGGAATTGGGGCTGCATGCAGCTAGCAGCATATGATGAAGGGCCTCGAAGGCTCCAAGGACAACACATTGTGATTGTTCCCTACAAGGAGCAACAGCAGCAGCAGCAGATGTTGTTGCAGCTGCAGCTGCTGCTGCTGCACCTCCTGCTGCTGCTGCTGCTGCAGTAAATGGCAGCTGCTGCTCTACTAAGGAGCAGCACCAGTGGCCTGACCATCGGCCTATTGCTGTGTAAGGATTTAAGAAGACAGGATCAGGCAGCAAGGATATAGGGAACTCATTAAACACCAGCTGCTGCTGCTGCTGCTGTGGGTCTTGCTGCTGCTGCTGCTCCTGTTGCCCATTGGGTACACGAGTAAAGAAACCAGGGGTATCTACAAAGGAACAGGACGGCGGCAGCAGCTGCAGCGGCGGGGTAGACAGCAGCGCAGCAGCAGCAGCAGATAGATTAGATGTAGCAGCAAAAGACGTAGCATCTAAGGATCCATAGAAGCGCAGCACAGGGCAAGAAAAGCTTACTAACACCTGGCTGTTGCTGCTGCTGCTGCTATTACTGCTGCTGCTGCTGCTGTCCCATGGCACCCGCTGCTGCACTGAACCTGCTGCTGCCTTAGCTACTATGTTGCAGCGTAAGACAGCAGCAATTCCCTCAGGAACGTTTGCTGCAGCAAGAGCTGACAGCAGCGCATCCAGTAGCTGCATGCAAAATACACAGCAGCGGCAGCACCAGCAGCAGCAATCCAATAGGGTTATACACGACAAACAAGCAGTAGGGGTACCATAGCAGCGGCACTAGCAACAGCAGCAGCAGCAACAGCAGCAGCAGCAACAGCAGCAGCATCAGTAGACAGAGCAGCTTACCTCGAGCTGTCGATGTACGCCACGAGCAGCAGCATCGCGAAGTGCTGCTGCTGCGCTGCTGCTGCTGCTGGCAGCAAATGCAGCAGAGTTGAAGTGTACAGGCAGCTCAATAAGACCTCTATTTGCCCATTGCCTCATGGAGAGAAGGGACGCCTTTCCTGCTGCTGCTGCTGATAAGGGTGGTTGTGCTGCCCAGTGCAGCAGCGGCAGCAGCTGCAGCACGACCAGCAGCAGCAGCTGTGCTGTACTGCAGCGATCCTCAGGATGCAAGAATACCCATGCATGCATGCGTGCAAAGACACCGCAAAATAAAAAGTTGCAGACAGCAGCAAACTCGCGTATTTGCTGCTGCGCTGCTGCCTCAAGTAGCTCCTCAGGGATATCCTGCTGCTGCTGCTGCTGCTGCAGCAATGGCAGCAAATATACATGCGCAAGAGATGCAGCAGCAGAAGCACTACTACTACTGCCGCCAGCATGTCCTTCTTGTGCTGCTGCTGATGATGATCTGCTGCTGTGTCGGCGTTTGCTGTGCTGCAGCTGATCAAGACCTTCTGCTGCTGCTGCTGCTGCTAATAAACTCTGCTGCTGCCAAGGGACAGTCCAAGCAGCAGGAGGAACAGAGAGCAGCAGCTGCAGCAAAAACAGCAAAGTGCTCCTTAATACGGTGTATGTCCTTATGTCACGTTCTTCTTGTGCTGCTGCAGCAAGGGCATCCAGCAGCTGCTGCAGCGACAAGAAGCCACCTTGCTGCTGCTGCTGCTGCTGCAGGCCGCAGCACAACTGCAGGAAACGCCAACCAGAATGTAAGAGCTCAGGAGACAGCAGCAACTCGTGGTGCTGCAACGGCAGCTCCACTAGGCATTTGCAAGGCCCGCGCTGCTGCTGCTGCTGCGGTTGGTGCTGCTGCTGCTGCTGCTGCTGCTGCAGGAACAGCAGACATCGGTCAACATCAACAACGTATCCAGGCAGCAAACAAGACCTGCAGCATTAACAAAATCTTCCCGCATGCAGACCCTTAACGAACAGCAGCAG
>CAJFCX010000296.1:0-23964 GCA_904066255.1 Eimeria sp. OTU-X
AAAAAAAAAAAATAAAAAAATGGGGAAAGTAAAAGGTTAAAAAATGGGTAACTGTTGGAGTTTTTGTGTGTTTGACAGTTAGAATTTATTTTTACACATACTTGCGCACACATACTTGCGCCGACCGAACTGCACTACAAAACTGTGTGAAATAAATATTATTCACTCGAACCTATTCATCTCCCAGCGCAGTTTCGCTTTTAATCTTCCGACATGAGAAGATGCATGAGGCTTAGTTGATATATTTGCAGTGCTCCATCTAAGCACCTTTTGGGGTTGTACCCGATTAACTCGCCCACTAACGAACCGTTAACAACACACATGGGTTTGCTTCTCAATTCTTCACGTGCATTTTAATACTTTTGCCATAACTCAGTAACCAGAATATCATATCACCTAAGAAAAAGAGAAACGGCTCGCACGCTTTTATGGGGGGAGGAGGAGCGTATCTATCGTAGCTTTTCTGGCCACTTGGTGCGCAAGCGTGCCGTATGCCCGCTACGCTTGGCGACTTCGTATATGAGTGCTGCTGTTGGTAGTACTGAAACGCTGTATCAAGCTTCGCCGCAAGAGAAGCAAATCAGTCGACTCAGAGCCTGTTTACTTTAGATACATCCAGTACTCCCAGGTGGCTACAAGTAGGCATTATCCTAACTGTCTGCCCCAGGAGTGTTTGCTCTATGTTTGTCTCCGTAAATCGTTGCTCTACAGGAAAGAGAAAAGTTCTCTTTTGTGTTCACTTGAAGACGGCAGGAAGACAGCCGACATAAAGTCTTCATATTAATTCATCTATATTTTGCATAAAATTGTGCAGGTGTTCTAACTCCCGCCCTAATCGGAAAATTTCCGTAGCTGTATCCAGTTGTTGATGCCAGCCGTGGTGACTGGTTTCTTTTCTGCACCCGTAGAAAGAGGCTGCACTGTGCGTTGATGTGAAAGGATCGGAGGTAATTGAGCGTTTGCCTGTCAGATCCGGCCCCTCATACTCTGGGCATTATGAGGGGTGTTAGATCAGGTGTGCCAATCACACACACATTATGTGGGTGCCCGTTTGACTTGCGAGGCGAAAGGCTCCATAAATCAAATGAAATAAAAAGGCAGGTAATATAATATATATGGGGTAGAAACCAAAACGACTTTCTAATTCCCGGGAGCGCTACCAAGTGTAGCGAACGAGTTACCTTCTCCTCAAAGGATGCGGCAATAGAACTGTATCTGTCCATTAAACTAATCAAATAAACATGAAAAGCAGAACTGATTTCAGTGATCTTTTGTTTGCTCGCCAAAATGGAACTGAGATATTTCTTTCACTGGTGTGCGAGTGGCCGGTAGCCACCCGTGTTGTCGTTTAATACGGGTCTATTTTGAACTCTAATTAACCATAGAATAAGTCCTTGTTTGATTCAGTTCGATATACACGACAATTGCACGTGCGTTTTGTCCAACAACCACTGTAGTTGCTCCGATGCAACTTTGCAGCGCCGCAAACTACTGGGCCAGCCCGGAACCGGGGAGGTGTTGCCATTTAATCTGGGTCAACTATGTTCCATAATCAACTACAGACGATCTTTTAGTTTGATTCGCTTTTATATAAGCAGTAATTACACCTCTAGTATGCCATACAACCTCTTTGATTGCCCCGATGCATATTTGTATGGATGCGAACTAGACGGAGCGCCGCCAGCGTGGAACGGGGCCGGGCGGTCTCCTTCCGCGCAAACCACTGGGTCAATAGGGTCTGTGCAGCCTATCCCTGCAGAGGAATGTTCATGGAAGCGAAGAAGGAAAAGTTTGACTGAAAGGGAGTATCCATAGCCTGCCTTTAGCTCTGTCGTGTGGTTTCTTGAATGCTTATAATTGCCCCTGTCCGAGGCCTGCTCGTGTACACGACCGGAGTAGACTCGAGTGACCTCTTGAGTAGGAAAGTGCAAACGGCGTGAAGACAAAAATAAAAATGCCAATTTGCTCTTACATGTGATTTTTGAAGAACCCACAATCAGGCAGGACATTGGACAGGCCTACAAAGAACCAGAGTAGCTTAATGCTCTGTTGAAGGGTCTGCATATAACTATTGACGCGTTCATCCATGACAAAGGATGGCTGGAAAGCGCCTCTTTGTCGGTATTGTCGTGCTTATCTGCAGCTGCTTAGGTGAGTCGGCGCTCTATGCCGTCACAGCGCTTCTGCCCCCTGGCGGCGTTCTGCAGGCAGTTGTCCAGTGCTGTGCAGTAGGCTCCCCAAGAAACCCCTCATATGTTTCTCATTCTGCAGCCACCTTGGGCATTTCTTGTGCAGGTGCTGCAGGGCAACCGGCACGACCGCTTTTCGTTAAGTTCGCGGGTAAGCACTGTGTGGCGCATTTCTGCGTCGACAGCATTTCTACGCACTAGAACTCTTATACTCGGCATTTCAGGTAACAAAGACCTCTTGCAAATCACAATTATCCTATGATTTACGAGCTTCCTTCTGCCAAATGTACTCAGGCTGTTCGAGGCCCTCCTTCATCCCTCAGGTGTCGACACAGACTTACCGGCAGCACTTGGTAAAAACCCTCATGCAAGTGTTTCGTCTCCGCCATCCCAATGAAGCTGTGGGAGGGCCCCAAGTAATGGCGGCCTGTGCACAGGCAGCAGCTCTTTTAGATGCATACCGCAGCGTCCACTCAGCTTATTTAGATTTCCACATGCAGCACGATGCACAATCCGGCATGTCCGAGGATAGCGCCGCCTGGATGGCAGGGAGCTTCAACCTCATACTGCAGGAAGATCAAGCTGCTTCCAGTGACGAAAATATCCGGAAGGGGCTGAAGTGGTGTATCGATTCAAGTACGGCGGGCAAAGCTACCTGGACACAGCCACTGGGAACCTAACTGTCCCAGGCCCTAAACCGCGCACGCTCCTGAGCGCGGCTTTCTGTGATGGAGGCCTACACCCAAAACAAGAATGATTTCTCCGCCATTATATGTGTGTGTCGTTGAATTGCTTCGCATTTTGCAGCCCTAGTTGTTCAGAAGATCCTGTCGCAACGGGCTCTTACCGAAGCCAACGAAAGCCCTACATCGCCTGGGAATGCCTTCAACAACTTGTTGGAGGCCTCACGTGCAGCTGGTACTTCGCACACACGCCGCATTGCACAGTACCTTCTGTCGAGATGCCACGATGAGGTAAAAGAAACGTCCGCCCAGGTTCATGCTTGGGCAGCACTCAGCATTGGGATTGCAGAGACCTTTTTCAGAAGACAATTGACCTGCGCAATCAACTCACAGGAAGGATCGGAAATGGATCGCAGTCTTTTGAAAGCTGTGTTGTCATTAAGCTGGGGGGCCATGACAATAGAAGAAGTCCTAGAACCTCATACACTCCTCGTGCAGACCGTAAGAAGCGTCGTTAAGAGCAAGTTGCTAACGGACTCTGACAAGAAACGCGTGCAGAAAAACTGCTCCAGGATTGGTATGCCACAAATGCAACCGTTTTTGCCATCTGATAAGGACCCACAGACTTTTGATGAGGTACTTGTCTCCTTGTACTCGGTTCCTTCAAGCGAAGACAATGAACCAGGCCATGGTGAAGACGGCGGCGGCGAGACACAGGACGAGCATTCTGGCAGCAATGGACACCCAGAACCCCGCACAGGCTCCATAGACGAAGCTGCAGGTCTGTTCAGCTTTCCCCATTGTGTTGCTTCGTAAGAGTCAACCGCTAAACGTGTTACGTTCCCTTCTCACTGCATTACAAAATGTTTTTCATGTCCCTTGTTGGTCAGGGCCGAGCGGCGAACAACCTTATCCGCGGGGCCCGCCACCTCCAACCCCTCCGGCGGTACATCGAGGAAAGCCTCCTTTGGAGGCCGCGGAGGAGGAGCCTCCTCATCAGTCAGTTGTCATAATACCTTCAAACAAGAAGGAGGAAACGAACGACCCGCAGGAGACTGAGGAGGCAAATGCCCCTACCCAGGAGGAAGGAGCACAATCAGAGGGAGTCGATGTGGAGCCAACTGGGCCTCCGCCTCAAGACAAGGAAACGCCAAGTGCAGAAGGAAACAATGTGGAGGCGGTGGAAGATACGTATCCATCAGGCATTTCGCCCATTGTTGTAGTGGCGCCTCCGGCACTCAAAGAACACGAATCGTCCAAGCCAACGCCGTCCCTTGGAAAGAAAGGCCAGGATGGTCCTCATGAAGGCTCTTCTCCCGGGCAGCCTCTGACGCCACCTACAGAGCCCCAGGAGGAGTCATCTGAACAAAGAGAAAAGCGCTCCGGAGCCCATCCTCACCCACTTCCCACCCCTCATGAGCACCCCGACGAAGATGTTGAACGGGGTACAAAGCAGGGAAGAAAACTGCCAGACCGCATCAAAGTCGGCTCCGCAAGCTCCCGCTTCCCTGAGAGGCCAAATAGTAGCGCCAACCCAAAAATTAAACGCTCTCCTTCAGATAATTACACTCCTCGCAGAGAAGTGAAGCCCACACCCAAAAGATCGGACCTGTACAGCCATCGACTGCTAGTAGATGTAGGCTCAGGGGCAGCCACCCAAGGTAAGCCACCCGGCCCAGCCGATAGCACTAATTATAAGAGACCCGGTCAAAGTAGCTAGGGTCAGGGGAGGTGACGGAATATGGGGAGATGGAATGAGTTTGAAGGGCGCGGTCTGCTCCTAGCTGCAGTCTTCTGTCCGAAGAGGGATCCAGCAGGATTCGGAATAATGATGCATATCTGCTCTTTTTACATGAAAAGAATTGGTTAATTCCTTTTTTATTTTGCTTCCGTCCAGAGGATTGCAACTGATCCTCTACATGAACTGTGCCGAGGGATTCCGACATGGCTTCCATCCCTTTTCACAGTGCAGTTCATCAGCAGCTGTGAACTGACTTTTTCTTTTTCATTGAGTCAATTCTTTGTTGCCAAGTCGCTGTCTAGGCGGAAAGGTCGGCCGACAAGGGGACTTTGCAGAGCAGCCGGAAGCTTAGCTTTCACGGGCACAACCGAATTGACGGATGCAGCCAAATGTAAGACAAACAGGCCTCCATCAGAAGCAGACATCCGAAAGAGTTTTGCTTTGTTTTGTTCTTGCTCTTGCTTTAAGCTTTGCATGAAGCGCTTTATGCCGGTGTCACCGGAAGCTTTTTGTATTCCGCAGCTCCTCCCGCTCTTCGAACAGATGCAACAGTGATTTTAATTTATAGGTTTCGGTGCAAACGAACACTCTGGGAAGAATGCAGTGTGCCTGTGAGCAGCGCAAGCATGCTCGTAGTACCCCAGATGACGGCTCCATAGACGGCAAACATGCCTTACGACTTGTGCAGTATATTTTGTAGACAGTGCTCTACAGAAGTAACGAGTTAGTGTGCTCCACCACATTTAGAACTTTAAGTATAGATGAGTTGTTAGCTACCACAGGGCAAGTGGAAGGTGCCAGCCCCCCGGCCAGGAGCATTCACACGAGCCGGGGTGGGCGTTCCACTGTGCCATATTTTGCCCTTGCCATTTTCAAATAAACCGCCAGCCGCTTATGCCTACTTTCCTTACAGTGGTATTCTCCGTGCGGTAGAGAAACTGCACTATCCCTCGCGCGACGCCAGAAAAGAGCCCGCTGGGAAAAGGAATGCAAGAAAAACGGTGTATTTTGATTTTATCTGCACTAGAGTTGCCCTTAACGCTTTTGATTCTTCCTGAGGGCATAGCTTACAATGGCGAATCCTGCGGCCAGCTGCAAGCAAAGGTGTGGCTGAAGTGTGTACTCTTGTGCGAACCACCTGATCCACCCAAACTAAATTGCACCCTCCCAAATTGAGACAGACAGAGACACTTCAGAACTGCCACACCGTCTCGCACGATTTTTCTTGTTTTCCCCTTCCCCCAAGACTGGGCTTGACGAGTAGCACTTGCCAGTGCTGTTCATATTCGGTCCAATTACCGCTTGGCCATTGAACGAAATATTCACGTTGAATCCCTAGATAGAGAATTACTAAACCGCCAAAACAGATTTTCTATTATTTTCACTATTTTGACTGGTTTTGGTAGGGCGCTCACCTTCTGTTTTGCGTGGAGATGAATTGCATGGACATAACAGCTTGAGTGGCATTGCATATTGTGCAAAGTTTTCGAGTAATGGACTCATTTACTCTCGATTCATGCAATTTATCGCTGCAACCGACAAGATATTTCTGTTCCCCTTTGTCGCTGCAGGTTGTGAGCTGCTCGGGCCCTCAGCTGTAATGCCACTGTGCTGGCGGGAGCGGGTACGCAGCGGAGCCCATATCATATGACTGTGCGTGTCTAGGACAAAAGAATGATTCGGATAAACATACATATTGTAAGTAAAATGTGTGAACGAACAAATCTTTCAAAATAGAATACGGGTGGAAGTTCCAGTGTCGGTTAGTGTCTGGTGGGGACTTGTCGCAGGTAAGGGACACAGCGAGCCGCGCCGAGATCGCTTCTGTAGTGCCAGGGCGCAGCAGAACTCGGAGAGCTTTCCTGCTCCTAGTTTGAACGGAACTTACTAACAGTTTGTATTATTATACTTCTATGGATTATTTGAGAATACTGAATGGCGCGTAGGTCTATTCACGATGATTTGACAGATAGACAGTCGCCACCGACTCAGTGGAATAGCGGGCTGTGGCTACACGAGGCGTGGACAGGGCTAGCCGAGAAGGAATCATCCCCCATTTCCGGGTAAAAATAGTTAAATTCGTCAACAAGTCAGTTGATGCTGACAGCTTTAACACCATGCTGTGAAGAGTATTGCAGTTTAATCGGTATTATTCTGCACGCCTACAATAGGGTCACCTGGGCAGGGGGACATCCAAGGGCACGCACAGATACGGGGACTTGAAAACCCACAGTTTCCATTGGGGCTATTACATATCTCTTAGTAGCAAGCAGTAACTTTATGACTTTCAGGAGTGGGATTTCTTTCCGCTTCCCTAGCTGGGCCTCCACTGGCGGGTTCCCCCAACTGTCGTCTGCAGTGTGGCTGTATATGCGAGCAACACCTTTTCAGAATTCCTCCTAGCCTTTTCTTTGTTTGCACTAATCTGTTGAATACGCATTTGGAGATAGGCGGGGGATATTCGCCTACTGGATGCTCCGCCTAACCGACACTCCAGTTCCCTCGCGCCCCCCACCGTCGTTTAACAAGCATGACAGAATGGAAGGAATGCAGCAGCAGTTAAAATACCCACCATGGGATGAGAAGCATCCACACCTTCGACCTCCTCATAACGCCCGCAGCTCCCCAGGTGCACTGCCACGGTTCACTGGAGCTGCTGCGACTGCAAAGGCTATGGCTGCTGAGGCATGCGAAAGGTCTCTGTCCTCACGCACCAAGCTGATGCCTTTCAGCTCTCAAGAATCCTCCCATCTCGGGGCTTCTGCCTTCTGCGGCCGTGCACATCCTACGCAACACTTATCGCCGCAACAGCAACTGCTGAACGGAATGCTGCAGTCAACAGTCAGCTGCAGTAGTCATGAATCCCAGCTGTTCCCCTTCCTGACCAGGTATTTCTCTAGCCATTTTTACTTCGAAAACAACTTTTTATCGTATGGTGTTCTCTACTCCTGTTTACAATCGAAGTGTGCAATGCTTCAGCAGCTGCCCAGCACCACCCTGGCAGGCTTTACGCATCTTCAATCTGGTTTCTTTTTACTGCTGCATTATCACCTGGTGAGATGTCCTCTGTCCTTTGCTTCTTTACGAAGGTCATGCTCATCGCCAGAAGTCAACGTGAAAGGCCAGTCAGGCTCGCACTGTCCTGCTGTGGGTCGGGGCTCTCTGCCAACTGTATCGCCGTCAAAAATAAACATCCCTCCAGAAAATCTGACTTCTTCCTTCTTCGGAAGTCTAGTGGCTCCATTACCCCTTTTCGACTCCCGAGCTGCAGCAGCAACTGCTGCCTCGTGCTGTACGCATGCAGCAACGGCTGACGCTACAAGTCCCCGTCGGTGGGCAGGGAAGGGCCTTGTTAGCAGCACCTGCAAGGGAAATGTTAAAGCTGAGAAAAAGCGTGTGATCAATGGATTACTACTCCATGGACCAAAGTGTAGACCGCAGAGGAGCAACAAACCCGAACCCATCCATGCGTGGCAGGCATGTGAGAGCCCAACATGCGAATACGAAACCGCCGCCGAAGCAGCACATGCTTGCGAAAGGCGCGGGCAAACGAAAGCTGTGGGCTGCACAGCCTCTCCTAGGGCTATCGAAGCTTATGCAAATTCCCCACATCCTCGCAGCCCCTCATGCAGCCCAAGGGGTTTATTGGGTCAGAGCGAGAAACAGAGACAGTTTCGCCACCAAGCCACTGCACAAGGGGAGACTTGCATTGGCTTTAGTAACTCTTCCTGGAACGTCCCAGAAGCCAAAGGGGGAAAGGAGCATCAAACACAGAGGAAAACCGCCACAGAAAGGCCAGACGCAACTGAATCCCCCGTACGGAAAAACCTTGCGCTCTGTGTCACTGTGCACGGCCTGGCACAACCCAGTACAGTTTTAGTTTCAGAGCTTGAGCAGTTGGAATACGTTGTTGGCCTGCAGAGGTCGAAAACATGTTTCAGTTCCCGCAATACACTTACCGTACAGCTTGTGGGGCTACGATACGGCATATGCGTTCCTTTAGGGGAAAGAGCAACACACAGCGCACTTGACAAGCATGGCTATGGGGGATTTGAACCAGAGATCAGAAGAAGGCTCACTCCTTTTCATTCCTCTACAGGGGGGCCTTCATGCCTCTACGCAACGTCAGGAGGCACGGCTAGCTCCCACACACCACTGCCGTTTGACTGATCAAGCGCCTGCTCTCAGCATTGCTCGACGCGCCTACGAGCTTTCGCCGTAGTCGAGCTTACGAATGCTGCAGCACCTGCTCTGTTACGTAAACACTAACGGATGGATACTTTCGCTTGAATTCCTAGGGAACACCTGTGTGTGCTTGTGATCGCAGCTGTTGATGACAATCTGGAGAGATTTGAAGGAATGCTTGAGCCAATTGTAAAGCTTCTGGTTGATAAGAGTGTTGAGCAGGCTGTGGAGGAGGCAAAGCAGGAACAGCAGCTGCTCACGCTGCACAACCGAAGGCAGCAGCTGCTAAAACACCAACAGCAGCAGTTGCTTGAATTGGAACAGCGCGAAACAAGAAGGCACTTGCAAGCGCAGCAAGCAATAAAGAACCAGCTGATTGTGTGAGTCAATACATACGAACTAAATAAGGACTGGATTGATACCCTGAATGCTCCACCCAGAGCAAAGTGTTCGCTTTTCTCAAACTGCTTGCAGCCTGGACGCTGGGGAAGAAAGTTCCTTAGTGTGCTTGATGCATCTGCGCCGATGGTGAGAGCATTATGTTTACAGGAAGGAACATGAAACTCAGCTGTGGCGTCATTTGTGGGTGGCACACATCGGCACGACCCTGCTGGATGAAGATTCGTTTGACAAGATAGTAAACCAGCTGGACGAGGTATCGTTTGGTTCTATAACCCCGCATTTCAGAGACTAGTCGTGCCAACTTATTTCGTTTCCTGTCGAGGTGGACGGCTGTTCATTGCGACGGGAACAGCTTCCATTCTAGGTCAGTATGCCGGGAATATGCGTCTTGGAGTATGTAGGACTTTCGTGTTGTGGCTGCAGGAGAGTTTGTTTTTTTCTTCAGCTGACATGGTTACAGGCGATTTCCTGGCTGAAGTCGCCAAGGCGGCTTCTGCCGAACTCAAGAAACGGAAGGTCAGCTGAAGCCCTGGAATTCAACTTGAACCAATGAACAAATCCTGTCGAATGCGGCTATCTCAAGCCAATCAGCTTTTCGTGGGAATTCTGCTTAGCCGGTGGCTCTGGTCCCATTCTCTAGAATTCACGAACACAGACTTGGGACGGTTGAATTTGCTATTGATTCAGGATTTTGCATTCCGCCACGTGCACTGTATTTGCGTAATCTCCCTAATTCGCTTTCTGCGGTAAAGAAGCAGAAGTTAGGCTGAGCGAAGGCCTGATGGGGTTTCCCTTGTCAGGAGACAGGCACTGTAACCCCTCTGGCTGAGGCCATCCCATGACCTTCATGACTAATTGAAATGCTTTCAAATTCAGGAAATCGGCGAGGAGCTAGTGAAATGGTGGTTTAATGCAGAGGCTGTGCATACGGCAAATTGCCGACAGCAAGCGTTGCTGCTCTGGATCCAGCACTTAAAGATGCGAGAGAAGATCAAACGAAGAAGAGAGCTACGAAGAGGAGTTGCTCATATTTTTATCACCCCCACAGGTGAAGTATTTTGCGTTTTAAGGGGCTGTAAAACGCGTTCCCGTCTTGGAAAACCAACCCTATCCTTTTAGGAGCCTTCGACGATAAGTAGCTATTGAGATACACGGTTCAGCGTAGCTGCTTCTAGCAGATGAATGCGAAATATATCACTTGCAGAGCTTGACCGCGCTGCGAAGCTGGGGAGTTCGGGAACGAAGGCTACAAATATGTTGAAGCGCGAGTCCTTTGAGCCATCGAATAGTGCGGCTTCTACCGTGTTCGCTGCACACCTTGCGTACCACTGAGCTTATGTGCCTCGTGCAGAAAACCAAGTGTAAACTTTGAATGAAAATATATTTATGCAGCATCTCACCTCCGTATTCTGGGCAGCGTCATCTGGCTCTGCATGTCTTGTAGACTTTGAAGAGATAGGACCCGAGCCATATTCATTTCGTGACGCACTACGTTTCGAAGACACCGCGGAAATGCATCAGAAGGCTCAAGCCACTGTAGAAGCTGCTGCCGATCTTGTCGCACTTAGCTTGCCGACTGTCTCCGAGAAGGACGGCCGTGGCCGGCAGCTGGCACTCAAAGCAGAAGCTGCGAGGCTCACGGAAGCCTTTGAAGAGCAACAACGACAACTTCTTTCTCCAGGGAGATACAAAATAGCCTCCGCAAGGGGTAAAGTTCTTCCGGGAGGCGCAGAAGGTCAAAACAATAGCAGCAGCTTGTGCCAACCTGGATCTTTCCCTGCTATTTGCATTGGACCCTTCAAGTTATATCGGAACAGCGACTCGGCAGCGCGTCAAAAGGAGTTCATCAGCATGGAAAAACTCCAGCAAAAAGTACAACAAAGGATGTGCGACTGTTTCAGCGATATGGCGGCAATAATCCGCACTTCTCAGGTCATCTTTGAGGCGAAGGGAACGAGACTTTTGGTAAACGCTATCTACATTATATACATGCTTAGGCGGTTTTGGAGGCCAAAATATTACAAAAAGAACTAACAGCAACACTGTACCATGAGTCAGCAATCGCGCCAGGGAGCTGTGAAGCCCACTTTACTCTTTATGCAGTCCTGCCAAGAACGTAGACTGCTTTCCATGTGAATGACCACAGTTAGAGGCAGAATTCACCGTTTGGGTCTTTCTGTGAAATTAGGAAGTAGAGACCATGCTAAACTACGAGTACGGCGATTTACGCGTTCGACTGGACAGGAAGATCAAATTCGCCAATGAGACTGATCAATTCCAGGGCGAGCTCGACAGTGAAGAATCACGGGATATCGATTGAGCTGCAACTACAGGCTTGCTGCGTGTCTGCCGTCTGTATCAGGGTTGCCCCATGAGGCAAGCCCTTGAAGTTTGAAGGGAGTTCACCGGAGGCGAGGGATTATATCACACTCAAAAATGCAGAGGGCCGTATGTGTTCACATTAATATCTTACAGTAACCTGCTCTGTTGACGTTTATTCGAAATCGAGCTTTTAAGCTGCAGAAACGCCACTGCCTTGGTGACACCATGGACTCACTGCACGCACACCCGAGCGCTCGAGCGTTGTCGAAACGGAGCCGAGCCATATCTAAAGCACCTAAGTGCCTCGGATTAGAGAAATGGTGCTCACGTGCGAAGATGGCCTGAGTGGGAGTGAGCAACGATGGCAAAACATTCCGGCGTTTCTTCGGAATCGACGAATTGTTGGAGGGTAGCGGTCGTGAATCCTTTCTCCCGCAACCACCAGACCCTGCAGCGAACCAACGAATTGCGGAGGCAAAACAAACAGGGCCAAGCCAGCCTCAAGTTCAGGTTTACACTTGTGCTTGCTTTGCCACAAACCTGAGTCAGACGTCCCACCCTGTTAACGATTCCACTTCATTCAATGAAAACATGCCAAAGATGCACAATGCAAGCGGCTCTACAGATGAAGAGCTGAAAATACCTGGATATATCCAAAACTCTTTTCACCATATTCCCGATTTCGCGCTTTTTGCCGGTTGCCCCAGTAGCCCACCTGCACGGAAAACACGGAAAACACACACCATGCAGCCGTCTGTCCGTAGCACACCACTATTTCCTGCGGTTGGGGTAACAACATCCGCACGATACGCTAAGCGGGAGAAGCACAGGAGAACGAACCCGCAGAGTGAAAAGAGGGCAGATATTTCCGTCAGAGTGAAACCCTGGTTGATAAGAAATTGCGTCCCAACAAATGACTCAGTCGTACACCTGTGCAAAGCTCCAAAGAGAAAGTACTGAAAGTAGCGGCTCTAGAGCCACAGCAAGACATAGAACCAGTACGGGGTGGGACAGGCATAACCATTCTGAACAACTGCAACACATTTAGGGCGCACTGTTGCACGCACTGCAGACAAATGAATAAAGTTGTTTGCACATTAATTCTGCTGTTACCCTAGCGGCTGCTAATATACGGATGCCAATTTCTCTTACTGTTTCGCCGACACATACTGCACAAAACAGCGTACCGATGGTGGCAGCACGTAGCAATGCAAATGCAAAACTTGAGTCTTAAGTCCGTGGTGTCTCTCGCCGATGCAAAGCATCTGCGCCGGCACCCAAAATTTCGCAAAACAGGCAAAACCGCAAACCCTAAGCAGATCCAACTGAACTGAAGGCTTATGCAAGTCGCTTTGAAGCTTCACAGCAACGCAGGTGGCTGAGCCTCTGCACCAGCTGCGATACGTCAATCCTGCACCAGAAACTAATGCGCCTAAATCATGAAGACGTGAGGCCCACCGCAGGGCGACGTCTGATCCGCCGCCACACAAATGTTTAGCAACGCCGAGTACACTTGACGTGCGTTTATCCCTGAAGTGCCCCTCCAAGAGTTCGTCGATTCTGCAGATAACAACGAAGCAGATACAGCATGCGAAAGAACACAAGGAATACCAGACTAATCCATCCTCATAGCCCAACCGGCAGCTTCCTAACAGTGGTGCTGTCACACACCAGAAGCTCTTAGCGAGAGGCGAAAACACCAGCAGCTGTAATTCCTTCCTCGCAGTACCAGCCACAGCACTCGAGAAATTGTGCAGATGCGCTTACGGCGCTCCGTGAAGAGGTTGCGCATCTAAACACAAGTCTAGGCTTAAAGACAGCAACTGCATCAGGGCACGAGCTATGTGGACACCTCAGGATCGCATCTCCAGATTCGACGCCAAAGCCTTGCAGGCGTTCCGCCGCTTTCAGTAGAGTTAACCAAGCCATACCACCAACAGCATCCGCACCAGCAGCAGGAAGACCCACTTTTTCATGCTTGGACCCCCGCCCTCCCCCAGAGTCTGGGCAATTGCAAAGAAATCCTCGGCACTGCCGTCCTCAATGCTGCGCAGCATCCTCGGCCTGGGTCCTCGCGTGGCTGCACGGATTGGCTCCTCGTGTTTAATGCTACTTGTCTCTCGCTCCTTTGCTGATGAACGTCTTACCTGCCCTTTCGCTTTGTCCCTTAAGCCGTGAGCCCCGTTGTTGTCCTCCTCCATCCCAGCTTCTGGGGCCGCAAAGCGGCAGCCGTAGTCAAACAGCTTCTTGAAGAACCCAGGGATGTGCGGTCTGCCAATACACTTACACAGAGTACTACAATGTAAACTATAAACCATCAATTCTTTCCTGCCCCCATGCGCCACTTGTTCTAGCAAAGCAAGACCCAGATCATAAGCCCTGCAGGGAGACGGGCCTAGGGATGCTTGCCTAAGCTTTAAGGGTAGCCCTGAGGAAGCAGAATTTGAGCATGAGGCTCACATGCGTAAAGGGCCTTTGCAAGTTATATAATTAACGAGCGCCACCAGGGAGAAGTCCGCAATGTCCATTCGCAGACGAACCGGAGGCACGGGCAGAGCCGCATGGATGCTGCTGCCTCCGGAGTCGCTACAGCTCGCAGCTATCCCACAGGTCGCAGGGCTGCCGCTAACAGGAGCGTCTTGAGCACTTTCTGCAGCAGCAACAGCTGCTGCAGCAGCGCTAACAGTGCGCTCCAGAGCTGTGCCACAGAGTGTACGGGTAACTCGCCCTGGGGTCTTGTCTTCTTCCAGCAGGGGATTTTCCATGTTGCTATTCTTCTCCATGATTGTAGATGCATCCGATGCAGCACCAGCCCTACGTCGCTGAGCGGCAGCAAGAGCAGCAGGATGCAGCGATCGGGGGGCGTTCGGATTGCGAAACGTCTTGTCCTTGGCCTCCTTGCAGTACCGCCGTGCCTCACGGTCGACGACAATGCAGCGAACGCCTCGATGCCGTTGAACGGGTCCAGGAGACGCGATTTCAGATGTCCCAGGGCCTGATCCAGGAGCAGGCCCTGCGGATGCTGCTGCTACGTTGCGTGGTGCAGCTGCGTCGACAGCAGCGGCTGACCAGCAACAGAGCCAACGCGTCAGGTCGGCTTTGCCTGAAGGCAATCAGCAGCAGCCCAGCGATTCTTCAAATGGCATACACACAGGGTTGATCACCTGCTTGCAAAGTATGCAACTAAAAGACCCGCTGACAGGGAACCTCTCGTAGTAACAAGGCATCCTGCACGTTCAGCTGGAAGTGTATCTCTGTTGTGATGTTCCCTCTTTCACGTGTCAGCAGAAACGTCGACTGTGTGATCATATAAACGGGTAGCCAAACAAAAAGAGCAACAAACCATGTCTAATGCACTTCTCTGAACGCCCCTCCAGTGTATTGTCGCATCACATGTCGTGCAGTGACTAGGAAAGATGTGAGATGCTCATTGGGAGAGCATGGAGTGTTAAAATTCCATATAAGTACGCAAGTGCCAGTACACCGCGAGCCCGAAGTTACCTTATCCTCAGGACCACCGCATATTGCATGTTTGCATGAAAACGAGTGAAACGAACATAAAAACTGCGAAATTTATTGAAACTGAATTACAACTCAGTAAAACGCTCCATGAAGAGCCCCCCCACTCGCTTGTGTGTTCAACCCAAGAGAGGAAAGGTCTTATGAATAACAAAAGGACGGCTCACCTGCCCCCAATTCTACGATCAGTGTCTCGTCAAGGAGTGAACGGTCCAGGTGGCTGTGCAGAAGACACAAAGCCAAGAGCTGCAGCAGCTGCTTTTGATGCTTATTCAACCGCTGCTGCAACTGCTGCAGCACTTCCAGCAGCGCATCCGATCGGCGTTGCTCAGGCAACAGCAGAGCATTCTCCAAGGTGTCTTCCAACGATGCTAGGGCCAGCCCCTCTGCTGCTGCCGCCGCCGTGCCCAACGGCACTTTGCATGCATCTGCTGCTGCTCGTAGAAGCAGCAACGCTTCTTCTTCTTTGCCACTGTCTGTATCAACAACGCCGTTGCAGCAGTTCGATATGAACACTGTGGCAGGCAGGGATTCCCTGGAGTCCCAAGGAGCTACCGCAGCTTCTAATGGTGCTATTGAGTCACAGGGAGCTGCTGCCGCCATTATTTCTGCTTCCATGACTGCTCGTGTTGCCTCTATTGGAGGCTTGCTGTTCAAATATTTCAGGGCGTATCTGTATACGTCCGATATCTTGGCCTCTAATTCGGACGTGAGGGCTGCTGCCGTTTCCGGACCTTCTACGTAGTCCTCATGCAGCTGCTGCCGCTGTGGATGGTCATGCTCCTGTTGCTGCTTCTGTTCCAAATAACAATGCTGCTGCGGCGGCAAATTAACGCCGGGTCGCATGAAGGGGAGACAGTGCGAAAAAGCGATGTCTCTTGCTTTTGTGCACTTCTTTAGGTGGGCCTGCAGCCGAAGGGCATAAATCGAATGACTGTTGTCCATAGGACACGCGATCCGCTCTCCATGGCGGCCGCTACTGATTCGATTGCGGCTCAAGGCCTCGTCCTGTGGCACTGCGGCTGCTGCTCCGCAGGCTGTTGTCGATGTTGCATCAGGTGCCGCTGCTTCTGATGCTGTTTCTTCGGCTGCCTTTCCACATGCCACTTCTGAAGCTGCACTTGATGCCGGAAGGTGGGTAAGTACTTTTCCTGCAAGAAGGCTACAGCTGTTGGCGGGGTCCTCCAGGCCGGACTTTGGTCTCTTCCGCGGGCCCCTTAGTGTTTCTCTCGGGGAGCCTGGGAGTACAGCTGGAAGAATTTTTGAGTTTTCAGCATCCTGCACCTTCCCAGGGGGCACTGAGTTCCTGGGGGAGTCCCCTTTTCCTTCAGGACAGAGCATCGACAGATGACGCCTACAAATTCACTCTAACTCCTTGGCTCAATGACGAATTAAACCCCTCGAAAACAGTTTTAAGAACTTCTGGTACCTGTTATAACTAAAACGAATATGGCTAAATGAGCACTCCGGCTGCCAGTGATCATGTCATCGTCCACCTCGGGTAACGACGGGCCCCGGGAATGAAGAGAAGGCAATTGGGGGGAAAATTCCTCAAAAGAAACAGAAATAAGGTTTAATGTAACTTCTGTTCATTCTAGCTATCACTGGTTCGCTGTTTCCGAAAAATTGTGGCTTGTAAACTGGCCCCGCCAATCGAAACCCTTCTACAGGAAAGGCGATGCAAGGCTGAGGCGATGCAAGGCAGGCTGCAACATGGAAAAATACGCTGGCCAAGCGGGATTGCCTTATATTCTGGCCTTTCCTGTTGTTCTGAGAGCGACCTCTTAAGCACAGCTATAATGTTTAAGAGCGGCAACTGACTGTCTTGTTGAGCTCCTGCAGCCGAGGTCAAAGCACAGTTGCCCGGCATGGCGTTGATGGGTTATATTTTTGTCTCATTCACATGCAGATAAGCATAAGCTGCCATACATGAGCATATGCAAAGGTCGCCGTACTAATGGGCATAACGCATTCATGATATCAGTAGACGGCTCGTGCGGTCGTATCCCGTAATGTGCTATATATATAACCAAGTATATGTGCACCCCACTGCAGCGATTTACATACAGTAGGGCAAATGGGAAGCTGAGGGGCAACGGGGTTGTGGGTAAATGTTGGTCGCTCGACGGAGGGACCTGGTGCGATCTTTGTAACAACAGCGGCGGCAACACTACCAATAGCACCAGTTGCTGCGGTACTCGCTGCAGCTGAAGCGCAAGCATGTCGATAACCCCAATTATTCACCTTCCACGTCCCCTCTCAATTCAACAAAATGGCAGCTGACGTGGTCCAGCGACAAAGATTGCTCTTATGCAGCAGTACCTGTATTAGGTGTCGCTGTCCCTAGAAGGAAAGGCCTTTAGAATGCTGCCGTGCTCAGTGAGGGCCTCGTCTAAGGCTGCCTCGAGGGACTCAAGTGAGCTTATCCTCTGGAGCTTCTCAGCAGACGCAACTGGCGTTACAGGAGAATTTCCAGAAGGCTTTGCGACACTTCGCGTGCTGCAGTCTACTGCGCCGGCATGAAAAGCTGCAGAATCCAACGCAAACACATAAGCATGAACCGTACTCTTAGTGCTTTCTCCTGTTCGCTATTCTGTACAACTGTGCGTCTTCTTCCACCTAATATCTGTGGGCACACAGCAGGCAGCGACTGTGCGGAAGAACTTGTTCATACTTGTTCCTCCATAGAAATCTGTAAACACATCCAGAGTAAAACGCGCACCTGTCTTATGCACCTCCGTTCTCGACAGTTCCCCGTGAAACTGCTTCCTCGCAGTTCTCGCCAATAACAAAGCACGCGTCACGAGGGAGTCAGTATGTGCGACTGGGCCATCCTTACTAGATCTAAAAGCAGCAACCCAAACAGAATCGGAAACAGCAATAACCAGAACAAACAACCGGCGAACTAGTAACGCCCACAACTCTAGTCGCTGCTGGTGCAGTTGTTGCAAGAAAAAAATACCTGGCTTTCAAAATGCAACAACAGCCAGCAGAAGGCGAAGCGAGCTGCAGCCGGCGGTACAGCAGAGAGAACGCAGGGCCTTGAGGCAGCAGCATGCCCAGACCTGTGAGGCCAAGGCAAACGCACGGTGAGCAAGTGCAGTTAATTACGTATCTATACCCTCCCTCCTAATGCTTTCCCTCTTCGCGGAAAATCCGTTGGAAGGTTCATAACCAAGAAAGGGAACTCAAAATAAAATGGAGCAACACTAAAACTGAAGTGCCTCGAGAAACAAGTGAGCATGCACAGCAGCGCTACGGTTCTGGATCTGCACGCACCGCGCATTTTTGTGAGAATATGTAATGCGTCAATGCGTCAATTTTTTTATGTAAGTGTATGTGCGCAGAGTGTGGGGTGCTGGTAGTATGCTTGACGGAGTAAGTGCGGTAAACACAATATAAACATTCACCCACATGTAGAAGGGCCACGAAACGGAACATATATGCGCTGTGTAAACCCTGTACATATGAAATTGTCATCTATCCCAGCAGTGTCTGCTGCAGCAACAGGAGCAGTAAAAGCAGCGCCAGAAGCAACAATGGCAGAAACAGAGATCAGTAGCACCAATAGCAAAGTGCGCTTACCTCGGATAGCAGTAACAAGATGCGGGTCTACCGGCTGCTGCAACAGATCCATGCGCACCAAAGCAAAGGGTTTGCTCTCCAGGAGCAGCACCAGCTGCTCCAACTGCAGCATATCCAAGTCGGAGAGAGAATCTTCGCTGCTGCTGCAGTAAGAAACAAGCAGATAAAGACTGTAAAGACGGAGTAGACACAGGCAACCAGCAGGTAACTCATATCCGTACCCTGCCCAGCAACCATTTGGGGATAGAGATACAGGGTCCCAATGAAGCAATGTGGCGACTGCAGATAGGTGTGTGTTCAACGAATTTGTGCCACATTTGTAGGCATATTAACAGCTCCCGTTAAATGGATGCTCACACCCAAACGGTTCTTTTCCACAGAGCCATCGAGGCGCCTCTATACACGTTGCAACGGGTGTGCAACCGCACACTGACTGCTACAGGTAAACGTGTGTGCCACCTCTCTTGATAATCGCTAGTAGACACTAACAAGAGCACAAACAACCGAACCACATGGAGTCCTGTCCCTCTTCACACACAGCAGCCGTGCCTGTCGCCAATGTCCAACCATAAGCACGCTCTCAGCGACTTACAGCATCTTCAGTAGCTCGGCGGCAACTTCATATTTGCCCCCATAAAGAGAAAGCGCTATCAGCCACACTGAGTTGTGAGCCCTGGTACAGTGATACACAAACAGCAGCAGCAGCAGCAAAACCACGGAAACACAAAAATTAGAATTTGGGTTTTCATGAGCAGCATGGAAGCGCAATCAAAATCAGGAATCCCCCACTCCGCAGACGCGCAGCTTAACACAAGCGAAGGCTGCTGCTGATGCTGCTGTCCTTCTCTTCCTGCTTCTACCACTTTTGCACCTATCGCTGCTGATAATGTCGCCACCGTTGCTGTTGCTGCTTTGGCATGTCTCACCAAGTGGGAAGTAAAGCCTCGAATATTTTGTTGTCATCTGTGCGACAGGCAGGGACAAACCGCACGACTGCCACGGCAATAAACGGTGAACCCCAAAGATTTAAACCACAACCGTCCATGACCACTCTCTAGCGTGCAACTCAGCGGCTGCAACCATCCAAAAAATCAGAGACCATTAGTTAAGGTGCTGCTGATGCTCTTTCGATTAGTGCTGCTGTCGCTCGGGCCACTGCCCTTGCTGCAGTTGCTGCTGCTCCTGTCGCAGGTGTGCTTACCTTTGCGTAGCTCCTGACGAATACCCTGAGTTTCCTGAGCAACGTCAAACGCAGGCCAAATGGTCGTATGTGAACCTTCTAGACCATTGGGACGGACTGATCTCGTGTTAGTTTACGTTCTCTCGTGCAGCAGGAAAGGGGCAACCAACCATCGACTCAGGGAAGGAGATGGCGGAGTGTATGGGAACGCAGGGCCACCTCGCCTTCTCGAGCGGCATTGAGCTTACCTTGGCACTTAAGAGATCGATACTGAGGGCCTGAACGATTTGGTGCAGAAGTTGCAGAGTCTGCTCAGCGTTGGTGTCAGGCGTTATGGGTTGCCTGGCTTGGCTATCCTCATCTCCAGATCTAGGGCTCTTCTGGACCGCTGCTGCTGTTGATGCTGGTGTAGCTTTGGTTGCCGCAGATGCTGATGCTGCGGCTACCACCACTGGTGAGACTTCGGTGGATGCTTCGCCCGCAGCCGGCTGTCGCGCAGTAGCAGCTGCCGCTGCATAGTGGCGCTCTATCTGCTCCGCCATGAATGTGTACACCTCGCAAGGATTCCTCATTGTGCAGAGCTGCCGCAGAACAAAGTGACCCCGGCAGTCCTGCAACACACACCCTACTGCACAAAGCCAAGCATTGATGCTTGAGCCCTTCGACCACACCTAGAACACCCAACCATGAGCCTAACCCCAAAACACAAACACGAAAATCTAGAACAAGGCGGCGCGGGAGATGATCGCTGCCAGGGGAGTCCGTGAGCCACAGAACAATGACTGGGGAGAGCCAAAGACTCTGCAGCTGCAGGCGTGTAAGGCGACGACCTTAAGGCCTAAGCACTTAAGAGTCATGCATATGCAGCCAAAAGTATAGTCTGGGAACTGACAAGGAAAGAGCGGTTCGAGCTGAAGAGGGCTAAAAGCTCCTCCGACACCACGCGGAGATTTGCGTCGCTGCGATGTATGAAACGACGGAGGACGGAGAGCGACATTCGCAGCAAGGGGTTGGGTGGTGTTGGTGTCGTTGCCGCTGACCCTGTTGTTACTGCTTCTGCTGTGCCCGACCCTGAACCATCCGTTGGCGTCGCTGTTGACTGCTGTCGGCTTGGCTCCTCCTGAGCAGGCGCTGCCGCTGATGTTCTTTCTGTTGCTGCCGCTGCAGAAGCAGTAGCAGCTGCAGGCGATCCTTCAGCTGTAAGCGCCGTGTACAGCACTGCAGCTACAAGGGGCTTCTGCTTCCGTAGTAAGAGACGTTGGATGTCCTCTTCGTTCATATCGGTTCGGTGCTGTTGCCTCTTCAGAAAACGTTTGCTCATCTTCACGCCGTTCTGCTTCTGACTCTGCTTCTGCTGTTGCTTCTGTTGGTCCTCTTTGCTTCCCACAAGCAGCAGGTGTGGCTTCTCTACAAGCATCAACTCCATCCACTGGAGGCACAGCGAGCGGACGTCACCAGCTGGAGCAGCAGCTGCAGCTCCAGCATTTTCTTCACCCGGCGTAGCTGCTGTTGTGGGTCCTGGCGGACTGTACGAACACAAGTACTCCGCGGCGCTACTCACGAAGTCGGAGAGGTCCAGAGCAGCAGTAGAAACTAACACCTGTGAAGCAGCACAGCCGCGCAAGCCCTCCAAATCAGCCTGTTGCACCAGCAGCAATTCCAGCACTTGCAGCAGTGGTTCGAGAAGCAGCAGCAGCCACAGAGGCTGCCCCCGAAGAGGGACGGCGGCCAGTCCGGCAGCAGCAAAACGTTGACGCCAACCGGACTGAACTGGGAGTGGGAGAAGGCCCCACCCTGGCGATGACGTGCGCATGCACTTCTGCACCCATTCTCGCGATCTCTGCATCACATTGAACACCACATAGCATGCACACACCAAAATTGCGTCGCTGCAGGTATTAAGAGCAGGTGTCGCAACTTTTGTTGCTCCTACAGTTTCTGGTGCATCTGTTCCTATTGTTCCTGCTGCTTAGTAAGGGCGGTGGTGTTTTGACTACCTTCTTCAGCCTCCGCAGCGCAGCGCAGTATGCTCTGCAGCATTCTGCATCCAAGCGGCTGCAGGAATGACCGCATCCCACAGAAATACGCACCCACATTAGACACTAAAATCAAGTCCCTGCTGAACCGACATGGGATGAAGGGCTAGTTGACCCGTGGTAGCATTGACTATGTAATGCTTGAGGCCTCTATCAATCTGTTTTCTGTACCTTGAGATGTTTCTGAACCTCCAAGTGCCACCGCACGACAGGGGTTTGAGGCAGAAGAAAGTCTTGCTTCTGCTGCTTCCGCTGCCTTTGCTGCTGTTGCTGCCCCTCGTCCGGCAATAGCAGTAGAAGCAGCTCGTGGAGCCACACCAACGCTGTTAACTGCGTAAAGGAACTATTGCTGCTGTCGCTGCACCGTAACACCACTTCCGCAGTCTGCGTCACTACGGCAGGATCCGCTGCAGCAAAAAGGCAACAGCAGGACACGACACGCGCATGGCCTGCTGTTACCTGCACTAGCAGGAGCCCCAAAAGCAGCAGTGGCAAATCTAGCGTGCACAAGCCACCGGCCGCATCGACAGAGCAGCAGCTAAGCCGACTCATCGTGGCAGCCACAACAGCGCCAACAAGATTCCAACACATTCACAGCTGCAGCAGAAGCAGAAGCACGGTCAGAAGCAACCGCAACGCCAACATAAGCAACAGCAGATCCCGCAGTCCGTACTGTCGACAGGATCCGACCGCAAATCCTCTAAAAAATTGGTGACGCACAAGTCCGCAGCTTGGCGAATGTCCCTGCAACAAATGAAAGCCATTGTTCCGCAACTTTTCCTGCTGCGGCAGATGCGGTCACCGCTCGCGCTGACGGTATTGGTACTGCTGCCGTGAGCGGCGAAGAGCTTACCTGTGGGAATCTCCAAGCAGTTGCAGCAGCCCTCCCAAGAAAAGCGGCAGATACTGCAGCATATCAACCCCTGAGAGAGCCACAGTAGCAGCAATAGGAGCAGCAACAACGCTTACAACAGCACAGCTAACCCTAGCAACACAACCAGGGACGCTAGTACATTGAACAAACCATGGCAGTTTCCGGCGATAGATATGCATCTTGCCACTGCTGCTGCTGCTTCGGCTACTGCTAAGACGTTCTCATACAGACAGGGGTGCACGCGGCCCTCCAAACTCTTGCTACATACTGACACCAAATCCTACAGCACTGCCGCGCCAACGCCTGCAGCAAATTGAGTCATTAGCTTCAAGAATAGCTGCACCAGCAAATGCAGAAACTCACCAGTGTTTGATTCCAACAGGGAAATCCACGAAAGCTGAACGCCGCACAAACACGACTCTGAACGACTTCCTGTCAAACCATAAGCCCTACGTGTGCGCACGAATGAGGTAGAACGCTAAATTCCTGTAGCCCGGGCCGTTGAGTTTTGAGCAAAGGCAGCATCAGACGCTTCTTAGCGCTACAAGCTGCGATCCTCAAGCACTACAACCTAACCCTAGACCCCACACGTGAAGCCGAGTTACCGCGAGGAGCTTAATGTAAGGGTTGCGGACGAGGAGGCGCTCGACTAGCAAATGTATGAAGGCCGGTGTGATTGGTCCTTTTGCTGCGGCTGCGGCCTTTGCTGGTGCCACTGGGACCCCTGCAGCTGCTGCTGCTGCAGCTGCTGCAGCCGCTGCTTCTGCTACTGCTGCTGCTGCTGCTGCTGTCTCTTCCTTCAGCAGGCCATCTACAAAGCTCACGCCCTGGCGCACCTCCCGGTCAACATCACCGCAGAGCTGTACAGACATTCCAGGTCAAGAAAAAGGCAGTATGCCTCTGGAGCAAGCAGCCGAGAAAAACAGGGCAATGCAGCAGGAGGCAGTGGGAAGCACCACACTCCGACCATAAAAGGAGAGGAAGAAAGACGTCCCGAGATTGCCAAACCGGCAGAGGACCCAAAAGAAGATGAAGGGGAGAAGAGGGTGCAAACGGAGACGCTGCCAAACCAACGAATGTTTGTCCTTACTTTGCATAGCCCATCGAACAACTCTGGCAAAAACTGCAGGCAGAGGCCTCTCGCGGCTTTCAGTACGTTGAAAAGGCTCTGTCAACAACAACAAAAGCAAATTCGTTGTGTGCAGGCGTCCCAACACCCACCCGCTCACCCACTCAGTTACACTCACC
>CAJFCX010000297.1:0-23920 GCA_904066255.1 Eimeria sp. OTU-X
TTGTAATGCCTTGTCCTAGGGAATAGAGGGTCCATGGTGTGGTGTCTTGTTTTGAGGTAAGGGAGGCACAGGAAAACATGAGACAAGAAAGGAAAGGAATGAGGATTGTTTGGGACAAGAGATAGGGCTGTTCCGGGAATTGAACCCGGGACCTCTCGCACCCGAAGCGAGAATCATACCACTAGACTAAACAGCCGACGATGCAGCCAAGTGACCCTGGTCAGCGGCTCTCCTGCCGCACACCACTCCCCCCCGCATTAGACGTCCACGGCATGACTTGGCGTGCATAGTGTGGGTATTTTGTCGTGTGAGTCTCTTGGCGCTTTGGGTGCAATATTTGCCCCAGCTGGAACAGGACGTGGACGAGCACGCCTGTGGCAGTTTCTTCGTCGGTACCATCTGTCGTTTCCATTTGCGTTACCCCTGCGCTTTTCTTAGGTCGATAGGGACTGAGATCGCAATTCCACAAATAGCCAAAACCAAGATCCACTACCTATTCATTTTTGTTGGGTTTTGCTGTAATGCCTTGTCCTAGGGAATAGAGGATCCATGGACTGGTACCTTGTTTTGAGGTAGTGGGGGCAGAGGAAAACATGAGACAAGAAAGGAATGAAGGAGCGTTGTTTGGGGCAAGAAGTAGGGCCGTTCCGGGAATTGAACCCGGGACCTCTCGCACCCTAAGCGAGAATCATACCACTAGACTAAGCAACCACTAGAGCATGCAAGTGGGTCTTTCGCCTCTTGTAATTTTATCTAGCTTTGTACTAGCTCAATACTTGCTTTGGAGAAATATCTGAGTCGCCTAATGAAGTCCGTACGGGTGGCTAATGTACGCAGTGCTCATGGTGCGCTGCTAAGGGAACTTTTCAGTGAACAAAGTCTGCAACAGAATGTCGGCGACATGTTCTGCGACTGATTGATCGACAGTGTGCTCAAAACTGTAGCTGAAATGCAAGTACACCAACAGTGACAGCTCAGGTGTTCCAGCGATAGTAACTCAATAGACTGTGGAGGAGCAGGCGCGGAAGGTGGGCCACCAGCTCCTATCTGCTGAAGACCTTAATTGCACATCAGCATGCTCGCAAGACTGCTGGTTAAGATACAACACTCATTGGCGGTATCCGATGACTTATGTGCTGCACTCTCGTCCAAGTAGTTATGTTAGGATTCCTAAAAATCCGTCGACCTCTCCTACAATCATTGGGCTCCCTGGTTACTGCGACCTAAAGGCCTGGGGTTGGCGAACAGGAGACTGCCTGAGGCACGTTGCAGTGCACCTTGATGCAACTAGTGTTGCGCAGCAGCCCGAGACACAGAAGCTCAAGCAAGGAGGGCTGCTCTATCACTTGAACGCGTGATGGCCCGCACCCAACTGGTTAACGGTGGTACCACGTAAAACAGCAGACGGACAAGTTGCTAAGATATTTCATCTCGCCAAGAAGAGGGGAGCCTGTTGCGTTGGCGAACGGAACTAACTTCGTCGGCTGAATGGGTGCGCATGGCTGTTCTCTCCGCTAACGTATAATGCTCCTGTCACGCTTGCTCCGGAGATGTCGCAAGAAAAGCTGCTCCAACTACCACGGGTATTCGTGCACCTTCCTCTGCTAGCCGTTAAGCCATTTGTAGGAAAAAGTTTAGCTGACCCACCAATGGGCAATTTCGATGCGAGCAGCAAGTACCAACTTCAGCTAGGCCGGGCAGCTGCAATCATCAACAGCAACAACTTGTGTACGGCAAAACCGCAAGCAAACATGTGCGTCCTCTGGGATAGAGCCCTAACGTGTACAGCACAATGGCACAATTAACCTGGCACCCCGTTGTCAGCATGAAGGCAAGTAGAAGAGCACACGAAAACTTTAGACGGACCGCCGGCCATACGGACCACACACACGTGCACGTAATGGGTTGGGATATCCAGCATGCAGAGAGAGCAGGCGTCTGCGGTTAACTGAATTGAAGTGGCCTCAAGAAATTGTCGTGTTGGTATATGCATAGTGTGTGCACTATAAATGCCTGCACAGCAGACTACGTCGTTAGTTAGCTACAACAGCATCTGCCGTGGGCGGCATCTGAACAGGAGGGGAAGAGGACGTGCAGAAAAGGTCCGTCTTGCACGGTGTATTTTTTGAAGGAAATTAAACAACACGTTTGAATTAACGGCGAAGAGAGACAGGAGAGGTTTGTTTAGATAGGTGTGACAATTGCATGCACGGCATCGAGGCGTCGTCCTCCTCCGGGCAGACGATCCCCACGCAGCGGCGGCGGCTGCCTGGGTCCTTTGGGTTTTGCGCCTCGTCTTGTGCCTCTACACACATGAAATATAAATCAATTATTTCCCCCCTTGTATTTCCCTACCTTCCCACAGTGAGAACGGCAGCGGCGAGCCTGTTTGCTGCTGTCTGCCTCGGCCCTTTCGTGCAGCAGCACTACACCGCTCGCATTTAAACAGCTGTATTGACAGCTGCGTCTCGTCCTTTTCTGCCTGTTTTTGTGCAGTTTATTGTTTTCTAACTGGCGATAATGTTGAGGTCGGGCGTTGTCAAGGGGTGTGTGTGTCTGTCCGGTTGTCTTTTGGTGCTGTCCCACCCTGTTGCTGCTGGAGCGGCTGGTGCTGCTGCAGCAACTGCAGCTGCAGCAGCAGGAATGGGCAACAGCCTGTGGCTGGCTGAACCTGTTGACACAGCACCAGTCTCATCGGTGACAGCCACAGATTCTGTGCATTCAGAGGATTCAGCCTTGCATATGAAGACAGAGGTGCAGCAGCAGCAGCAGCTGATGCTGCAGAAGCAGCTCCAGCCCGATGCAGTCCTACAGAAGGTCGAAGGTGATCCGGAGGCGCCTCATCAATCGGTCGCTGCTGCTGATCTACAACAGCAGCAGCAGCAGCGCAGGCCTGGCGAAGATTCCGTGGTGCTGGTTGAGGGGGAAGCAACGGATTCTCCTCTATCTTTGCTAGCTGAGGCAGGAACAGAAGAAGATCCCTTAGAGGAGGATTTGCTGTTGCCTACTGAGAGGCTAACACTAGAAGGGGAAAGATTACCATTAAAGTTGTCTGATGGTACATCTGTGGGGGAGCTGCAGGTGCCTCTCCTAGATCGTCAGAGAAGGAAACTTAGGGGTCTTAAGACCCTATCTGCCGGCCTCCTCCTCTTCTTATACCTTCTTACTACAAGGGGAGGGGGCCCCCTTACGCTTAAGGAACAGACGGCGATGACCGTTGCCTTTGTGGGTCTTGTGCATTTCCTTGAGTCTTTATTTAGAAAACAAGGGGAATTCCAATTTACGGTGTCTGTACACCCCAAGGGTCCTAAGGAAGATTTAGTTGGTCTTGTTGAATATGGAGGTCTAACAGAAGCAAAACAGTCAGCTGTATCCCGTATTCGTAAGGCATTAAGATCTTCTCTTGTAGGTATCCCTACCTTCTTCCTTGTATCAGGACTCTTCATGACTCTTGGCTTCCCTCTTGCTGCTGGCATCCTCTTAGGTGTTATGCTCTTTATACTAGGAGGACTCGCCTCTCTTATTAGCGGCGCAGGGGGCACCTTTGCTGATCTCCTCCGCAGCTTCTAGACAAAACACTGAAGAGCCTCTGGTTGCAGCAGCTGCTGCTGCAGTGAGCCACCCTGCTGCAGCTGCAGCTGATGATGCAGCTGTGGCTGCGCAGAGAAGGCAGCGTATAGGCATGCACTAGCCGCAACAGAATCAGCAGCAAAACAACAGCAACAGTGACTATTATTGCATCACCTCTCGGTAGATGATGGTTGTTATGAGGTTGTTTATTTCTTTTATTCCTTTAGCAGCAATTGTTTTCTTTTCGAGGATGCATGCAGAAGGGGGCTCTTATTTATGCAGCAGCAAGCATCTGCTGTCTCCTCTTTGTGCAGCAAGTTATACAGCAGCAACATTCCTCGCTATGGGTCTTCAAAGCCAGATCCATACAGTGCAGCAGCTGCATCAGCAGCTGCAGCAACAGCAGCATCAACAACAGCAACAAACAACCTGAAATTATGGCACCAGAAGCAGTGGCAAGAAGCCGCAGCTCTTCAATACGGCCGCTACAGCAGCTGCAGCGGCGGGTGTGGCCTGTCGCTTGATTTACTGTAAATGTTTTGCTTCGCAAGCTTTAGTGACCACTGGTCAGATTAAATATACAGATATTATAAATAGCAATAAAATATTATTTTTATTTAATTCTTTTGCTGTATAATTTACTTATTTTTCTTCTATTATTCATTTATATTCTAATGCACCATCAAATTGTTTACAACGTGTTTCCTCCCCTGCTAGGTAGGTTGATTGTCAGGTGTATGTACATCCCAGCTATTGTAGAATTCCTCTGCTGCTGCTGCAGCAGCTGCTGTTGTTTTTGCTGTTGCTGTGCTGCAGAGAGAGTTGTACAGAGCTAAACACACCTAGATGCTGGATATAGAGACACAAGCTAGTATCGACCCCTCAGGCATATGCTAAGACTCAGTTAGCCACAAACTAGCCATGAGCTAACTAACCTGCTGAGTAGAGTCCAGAGGACCCAAGCATCACACATGGGGGAGTCTTGGTTGCGAGCAACAGCGGCAGCATCAGCAGCAGCAACAACACCAGCAGTAGCAACAGCAGCAGCAACAGCAGCAGCAACAGAAGCATTTCAATGCAGCGCATGCTTAGTTTGCCACAGTCACACAAAATATTTGTGTCTCTTAATCGTCGAGTACACGACTAAGTGTTTGCCTGTTCCTGTCTCATTCTTCTAATTAGTATGGACTCGCTCTTCGTGTTATCTGCTGCAGAGTCAATTAGTTTAGCATTGACTAAATGGAGTGTATGTACACGACAGGGTTTGTTTGCAGGTTTCTTGCTTTTAATTCTTCGCTTATTCGATGCTGTCGTTGGTTCTCCTGTGTAAACCAATGTGTTTTGTTGCTGTATATTGTATCTACTTTCTGCTTATTTTGGTGCAACTGGTTTCTTTTTGCATCTTGCTTTTAGAACAATAACAACAAGGATAGAAGAATATCTGGTATGAAGCCGTAGTCGGCTGCTGCTGCCGTTGTCGCTACTATTGCTGTGGGAGGAGGCGTTCCCCTCCATCATGTGTTAGATGCATCCATGCTGAATATTTGTCTAGTATTACTTTGCAAAGTAACTTGTTTCAAATGGTTTAAGCATTATAATATACAAGGAAGCAAAGGAGAACAACAGCACGTGTTACAGCTGCTGCTGCTGCTGCCGGTGGCTGCATCGGCGAGAGCGCCCATAACGGGGCTCAGAATCTGTGATGGAGGGCCTTTGTTGTAAGACTGTCGGAGGACATCCTTTATTTTCTTGTTGCTTTTTCCCTTTTTGTAGTGCGTTTTCCTCTCTTTTGACTCAATACAAACTCTTTCCTATTGCGCTGCTGCCAAAGCAGAGCGTTGTCCGGTTGTTCTCCTTGTTGCTCTTCTTTCTGGAGGGTTTGGAGGCCAGTCTGTGTTTTAAACACTGATCTTTAGGTATTTTAAGGTTTATTTCCCCTTTAGTTTAATAATTGTGGAACGGGAAAAGCATATGCCCCTTCTTTCTTCGTGGGGCCTCGCCGGCCCCCGGCCCCGCCCCAGACTAGCGGTCGTGGCTGCAGCAGCAGCAACTGCAGCAGCAGCAGCAGTGGCAGCAGCAGCAGAATTTGGTGGTACTACACCTCAACAGATCATTACACTATCGAATGGAGAGCATGGGGGCCCCTCAATTGGTGCTCTTAATGAGGGGAGAGGAGGTTCCTCCTTGGGGTACCCTGCGGTGTCAGAGGAACGACGCCATAGTCTTGACGGTCAATTGACAATCCCTCCCGTTTTCCCCCCACCAGAAAGTCTTGCAATTGATAGACCTGGTGACCTTCTTGCTGGGGTCGAGTTTGCAAACGAGGAACAGCAGGTGACCCGGGAGTCGCCGGAGCAGCAGCATGAGCAGCGACAAGAGCAGCAGGAGCGGCAGCAAGAGCAGCAGGAGGGTGGAGAGGCTGTATTGGAGGAGGGGGATGGAGAGGAAGAGAGGTTGACAGCAGACACTGCACAGATTCCTGGTCCGCGTTTGCGAGTTCGTGGCCTGTTAGGGCTGGTCTTAGCTTCCTCGCTTTTAAAGTATTGTTGGAAGCAAGGGGGGCTAGGTTTTTCACAACTGACGGCAGCGGGTTTCGGGTTTGCTGCGGTTGCATTCATGGAGTTGTTGTATACTCTTTTTGATCATTTTTACCGCAAGAGGCGCCAGTTCCGAGCAGCAAGGAATGCAGTCTTAGGTAGCGCCCCCTCTAATAGGCGCACCATTATAAAGGAAAATTTACGTAAATATGAATATCCTCTAGCTGGTCTTTCTCACTTCTTCCTTTTTCTCCTCCCGCCTATTGCTTTAGGCTCCATAGTGTACTGTATGGCTTCCAACACTAATGCGAGCATAAGAGGTCAGCCCTACACATTCTACCATCCTTATTTCGTCCTTGGTGCACTTGCTGCCGCCCTCATCTATGCTCTTCGCAAAGAATTTGACGATGCAATGTACAAAAGACGAATGAAGAAGAGAGCCGTATCCTAATACACCCCACCAAAACGTTACCTCCTCCCACTTTCACGGAATAAAAAGGAAAAAAACACACACAGCTAGCTAGCTACCTAGCTAGCTGGCTGGCTGCTTAGCCAGTTATTGGCTAGCTGACTGTCTTGCTAGTCAGCTAGCTAGCTGGCTGGCTGCCTGGCTGGTTAGCTAGTTGGCCAGCTAGCTAGCTGGCCAGACATGCTGCACGAATGCCGACTTGCCCACTTCTTTGGCTGCCGCCGTACTTGCTTCCTTGCTGCCTAGTAGGGAGCAAGGAAGCTAGTTCGCCAAGTGTGGTTTGCGCGGGCAGCTAGCTAGCTAGCCGGCAGGCAGCCAGAAGCACACCCAGCTAACTAGCGGACCGCTAGCTAGCTGGCAGCAGCATCCCCCGTCAAGCTAGCCAGCAGCTAGCCAGAAACGCCTTGGTGGCCCTCCTGGTGCCTCGGTGTTGTTGTAGAGGGTTCGGTTTTGTGGCTAAGTGCAGCATTTTTTCTCTTAAGGTGAATGTTTGTCTCGTTATGTCCCCTGCTTCTTACTGTCTCCGCTTACCTACGACTAGCTGGAAAGGATAGGCCCTCTTTTTGCTAGCTAGCTAGACATATCTGCTATATGGCCTTGCTACATCACACTGGTCCGCGTTGTCGCTGTGTCTCCTCGACTTAGCCCTAAACGGGAGCAGGCGATGCTGCTGCTTCTTTTGCTGCTACTTGGGTGAGCTTCTTGAGCGCGTGCAGCTGCCTCCTTTGTCTTATTTTGGCTCCGTTTTATTAACTAATGGAAATTTTTTTTTCTCTTGCCTGTCTCCCCGCCAGAACTGTCTAGCCGTCCCTCACTGTATGCTGCTCGTTTGTGTTGCCCGAACAAACCCTAAACCCTAGACCCCTAAATCCTGTTCAAGCATAGAACTAGTTACCACAGTCTCTTCCGCCGTTTCCCTTTGGCGCAGCAAGTGATTGTCTCTGTTCGAGGAGGTACAGCAGCAGGACCACAAGAGGGTGGTTAATGTTTAGGGTCTAGAGCAGCGATGGAAAACCCTCACTCCAAGAGACAGGCAGTGAAGGGACAACAACAGAAGAGGAGCCCTGCAGCAAGGAAGGAGACACTTTTAACGAAGGAGACGCCTTAAAACGGAGACACTCTAAACAACAGCGACTGAGGGATAGAAGGAGACACCCTGAGGAACAAAGGGATAGGAGGGAGAGCAGTAGCAAGTGGAACAGGCAGTGCAAACATCACATACACATTGAAGCAGGTGCTGCAGCAGCTGCAGCAGCAGCAGCAAGAGGAGGAGAAAATAAACATACAGAGGAAGGCGACCGAGGGCATAACAAAGCCCCAAAACTGCGTGCATCCTGCCGTCTTTGTTGCAGTGTCTAGGCTGCCTGCTGCTACACGGATGCTGTAAACCTTAAATCCTAAACCATAAACCCTAAACCCTAATTCCCACTCACCTTTCTCTCTAGGATCCAACGAAGGGGCCTGTCTGTTAAACTGCTACAGCTGCCGTGCCTCACTAGCCGCTGCTGGTGCTGCTGCTGCTTCTCATGCTGCTGTTGATGTTTGTGCTGCTGTTGCTGCCCTTGTTCACGATGTTCTTGTTGACTCTGCTGCTGTTGCTGCTGCTGCTGCTTTTGCTGCTGCTGTCCTCGGAAGCCTGCTGACTGTTGGCGCCGCGGCCTGACTCGCCCTCAGCAAACCTTGTGCTCCAGCGTTAGGGTTTAAGGCTTAGGGTTTAGGGTTTAGACTGGAGACCCCTTCTTTATTGTTTTGGTATTAAAGTGTATAGTCAACTTACAAAGCCAATGACGCCTTAAATGAGGCTTCTGGAAGCCGCTTCGCGCCTTGAGCTGCTGCTGCTGCTGCTGCTGCTTGCATGCCCTGCACCTCCAGGAACCCTTGCTCCTGCGTCCCGTTTTGCAGATTGTGATGCTGCTGCTCTTGCTGCTCTTGCTGCTCCTGCTGCGAGTATACAGAAGCTGTCTGTACACCCGAAGGAGTACGCGGCGGTTTGCGCCGCAGAGCAGCAAAGTGGAGTCTGTTGGAAACATCCAGCAGCATTGATCTCTCTTCCTGCAGCAGCAAACAGCAGCAGCAGCAAAACACCTGAAACCACTAGGCGATGCACTGTGCTCATCAGCTGTAGCTGCAGTAGCACAATTGCCACCCCACTGCGTAGAGCAGCAGCAACAGCAGCAGCACAACTGCCACAATTGCGTGCAACAGCAGCAGCAGCAGCAGCAATTTACTTGTAGGTCTTCTATGGTAGCGCGCAGAGCATTGGCTTCTTCTCGCAAGGCCTGCACCAGACATCTGCACTGGCACGTGCTCGAGCTGCTGCTGGTGTTGCTGCTGCTGCTGGTGTTGTTGCTTCTGCTCCTGCTTCTGCCGACGCTAAGTCGTATTAAGAGCTAATGACACAACACTAAAACAATCTTTAATGTGTGTACCCCCTATCCCTTCCGCGGGTCTAGGGTTAAAGGTTTATACATGAGCCCGTTTAGACACAAGCTCCCCCTACTTTGGCATCTTCTTCGGCTCGTTGCAGCGCCTGCTGCGATTGCTGCTGCTGTTGCTGTTGCTGCTGCTCCAGCTGCTGCAGTTGCTGCTGCAGTTGGGCCACCGAGTCCGTCTTGCTTTGCAACAACAGCTGGTGCTGCTGCTGCATGGCCTCAGCGTGCTGCCTCATGGCGCTGAAGGCTTTTCGGTACCTGTCGAGCTCGTCCATCTGCTGCTGCTGTTGCTGTTGCTGCTGCTGCTGATGTTGCTGCTGCTGCTGTCGCTGTTGTTGTTGTTGTTGCTGCTCTGGTTTCCTCCAGTTCCGCCGGGCCCGATGCGACTGCCTGAATTCTCTAGTGCTGCAGCGGCTGCTGCTGCTGTTGCTGCAGCGGCTACTGCTGCTGCGGTGTAGGTGATGAAGAGAATGGCTTCTTCTCGTCCTTCCTGCTGCAGCATCAGCAGACCCTCTCCTTCTGCTGCAGCTGCTGCAGCTGCTGCAGCTGCTGCTTGCCATATCCAGTTTCGCGTCTGAGCCGCTGCGTTTTGCAGCTCCATCGGGTGCATAGACTTCCTGCTGCTGCTGCTGCTGCTGCCGTTGTAGCCGCCGCAGCTCTGCCTGTGCTATCTGTAGGCGATCATCGGACTGCGTTACCTCTTGTTCCTGCAGCAGCAGCAATAGTAACAGCAGCAGCAGCAAGCAACCGTCGACAAAGCAGGAACCCTTTTTCAGCGCCTTCAGAAATCAAGAACAAGCCTTATCTACTCCACTAAGCCTGCTGCTGCTGCCGCGGCTGCTGCTGCTGCTGCTAACTCCCCTGCTGTCCATACCTTACTGCGAAGCTGCCTCGATAGGGTCTCAATCTGCCTGTATGTATCGTGCTGCATCCGCAGCACAGCCTGCAGCAAGACACTGTAACAGCAGCAAGCATCCTTTACAGCAGGTGTAGCAGAAGAGACAGCAGAAAGGACAGACACAGCGGCAGCAGATGCAGCACAAGCAGCAAATCCCCACCTGGTCGTGCTCCGCCCGTTGGGTAGCAAGACGAGAAGCATGCAGTTGCTCCTGCCGCTCAATCTGCTGCTCCTTCTGCTGCAGCAGCTGTTTCTGTTGCTCCAGCTGCTGCTGATGCTCTCTACGTTGCTGCAGCACATGCCGCACACTTCGGTCAACCGAACGCGCCAGTGACAATACATTCTGCTCCGACTGATGCTGCTGCTGCTGTTGCTGCTGCTGCTGCTCTCCGGAGTCGGCATCAATCTGCCGAAGCAGATGCAACAGGACACGGCTGGCCTCCTGCTGCTGCTGCTGGTCGTGCTGCGCAGTGGAGGACTCTGCTGTAGATTTCTCGTCTTGCTGGTGGTCTTCAGCAGCAGCAGCAGCAGCTGTTGCTGAAGATGCCTTGCTGATGCTGCTGCTGCACCTGACCATTTGGGGTTCTGACTGCATTTGCTGCTCGAGCTGCTGGATCAGCAGCTGCTGTTGCAGCAGCAAAACTTGCTGCTGTTGCAGTGCCTCCTGACGACAATCTAGGCCAGCTTCCGCCTGCTTCCTGGCTGCAGTCTCCTCCTGCAGCTGCAGCTGCTGCTGCTGCAGATCCTGCTCCCGTTGCTGCAGCTGATCCTGCAGCAGCTGCAGCTCCTGCTGCATCCGTTCGCACTCGCTGCATGCGGCCTCTGCTGCTGCGTCTGCTGCTGCTGGGGGATGCTTTGCCTTTTGAGCTTCTTCGAGCTGCTGCTGCAGCAACCGCTGCTGCTGCCGTGCTTCAGTGGCATCTGCCGCCAGTCTCTCAGCCTCTGCTGCGTAACGCTGTTGCATGCACTCTAGTGCTTCCGTGTGCTGTTGTTCTGCTGCTGCTGCTGCTGCTGTTGTTGCTCGAAGCTGCTTCAAAGCCCGCTGCTTCAGCGCCGCCTCTCGCTCCCAACGCTGTCTCAGCTCTGTTTGCTGCTCTTGTTGCTCCTGAAGCAACATTTGCTGCTGTTGCAGCTTCTGCTGCAGTTCTTGGACTTCCTGCTGCTGCTGCTGTTGCTGCTGCTCAAACTTAGTAGCCTGCTGCTGCAGCTGCACGTTGATGCGGCGCAGGTTCTCTGCCTCATCCGTCTTCTGCTGCAGCTGCTGCCGCGCTTCCCTTAGAGATGCTTCCAGTTGCTGCTGCTGCTGCTTTTGCTGCTCTGCTGCTGCGGCAAACAGCCTGTAGTTGGCCTCGAAGTCCTGCTGCAGTGCGGTGTACGCACGCTCCATTCGCTGCTGCTGCAGCGCGAAGTGAGAACGTTGTTGCCGCTGCAGCGCCTCTGTCTGCTGCTGTTGTTGCTGAAGCCTAAGTTCACAGTGCTGCTGCTGCTGCAGCAGCACCAGCAGCAGCTCGTGGTGCTCTGCAGCACCCCAGGACACCAGGCTAGAGAGCTCGTGGGCCCTCTGCTGCAGTGCTGCCAGAACGCTGCTGTTTGCTGCAGGTGTTCGGGAAACATCCGAAGAAGCTTCTGCTGCTGCTGCATCTATACATGGCAGGTGCTTCGGGTGCATAATCTGTTGCTGCTGCTGCTGCTGAAGCTGAGGCTCCAACGCCCTTTCACCGCAGAATGTAATCGTACTGCCACAACAGCAGCAGCAACTACCGCTGCTGCTGTTGCTGCAGCACCCATGCTGCAAAATGTTGCGGCATTCCGAAGGGCGGCAATCGCAGCCACCAGTCTGATGCTCCACGTGCTGCTGCATCTGCATCTGCTGTCTCTGCTGCAGTTGCAGCAAGACGGCTGCCGTTCCTTTCCTGGGGAAGTAGTGGTGCCGACCTCTCGGTAGCGCTGCACACAAGCATGAAACCCTAAACCCTAAATCCTAAACCCTAAACCCCAGAGTCGCTTCCATTGCTCCTGGTAGCCCTCTCGCGAACTTGTGTTACTCCTGGAGGTTCGCCACATGGTGCAGATGCGGGAACTGGAGAGTTGCAGCAAGTGCTGCTGCAGCAGCAGCAGCTGCTGCTGCCGACGCTGCTGTTGCTGCCGCTGTTGCTGCTGCTGCTGCCGAACAAGAACAAGCATAAAGGAGAGGTTGAGTGGTCAGCAGCAGCAGAAAAATAACTCCATCAGCATACAGAAAAAGAGGGAAAAAGATCTAAAGTCCATGTGTGCTGCAGGCAATGAGAGGGTCACCCCCAGGAGTAGCGCCTGCGTTGCTGCTGCTGCTGCTACTGCTGCTGCTGCTGCTGCTGTGGTGTCTGTTGCCCCCTAGAGGGCTGCTCTACGGTAAAAAAAGAATTAAATCTCTTTATTTAAATAAAGTTTCACTTCTTTTGCCCACAGTCGTTGTGGAAGGCAACGCCCTGCTGAGGTTGCTGCTGCAGCCTGGGGCACACAGCAGCAGCGGCAGCAGCAGCAGGAGGAGGAGCAGCAAAGCCGTCTGCTGCATGCGCCTGCATTGCTGCTGCTGCAGCAATTTGTTTGTTTGCCATAATTAAGCTGTTTTTATGTGATTTCTTAAGGCTCATTTGTGTTGCATGCAGCATCAACATTCTCTCCCTTGTTGCCACAGAAGCAGCAGCCGCAGCTACTGCTGCTGTGAGTGTTGCTGTTGCTGCTGTTGGTGTTGCCGTTGCTGCAGCAAGTACGGCAAGACTTATCGCACGTACTTCTTTCTTGCGAAAGTGGTTTGGCCTTCAGTTTCCGCTGCTTCTCTCACTGCAGCAGCAGCAGCAGCAGCCGCAGCAGCAACTGGATCAAGGCGGCCCCCAACTGCAGGAGCAGGAGCAGCAGGGACAAAGGCGTAGGCGAATGATGAACAGGAGCAGCAGCAGCAGCAACTTTTGCTGCTGCTGCTGCTGCTGCTTTTGCGGGGATCTGCAGCGCATCATCACTTGAGGGTTTTCCCTTGCAGTGCAGCAGCGAGGAGACCAAGAGCTCTTAGTTGCTGCTGTGGCAGCAGAACAAGGGAGCGGCAGCAGCAACAACAACAACAGCAGCAGCAGAAGTAACGGCAGCAACAGAATTAGCGGCACCACCAGCAAGACGACGGGCAGGGGCATTGCATGCACGGATGAACATGTTGCCCCATGGCTCTGCGGCAATGGACGCCCCAGGTGTGGGGCCCCTCTGTTCCCTGTTGCTGCTGGTGTTGCTACGACATTGTGCTGTTGTTGCCGCATGTGGTCTTGCTGCTGCTGCTGTTGCTAGTTGTGCTGTGTCTGCTGGATCTGCTGCTCCTGTTCGACGTGCCCATTGCTGTTTTTGCTGTTGTTGCTGCTGCTCCTGTGTTTCCTTGCAGGCGATCCGTACAAGAAACGGATGAGGACGGGGAAGGGATGGTATGCGTGCTTCCCTACTAAATCCGAAACCCAAAGCCATAAACCCTACTAAGCCCATAGTACTAAACCCTAAACCCTACTAAACCCTAGACCGTATGGTCATTTAATTTCTTTTTTATTTCTTTTTTTATATCTTTTTTATTTCTTTTTTCTTTTTTTTTCTCTCTGTAGGCGCCGTGGTGGTAGCAGCACCATCGATGGTTATCCATCGGGCAATTTCTTACCTCGCAAGGGAATACCAACGACGATGCCTCCCTCATCATCATCATCATCATCATCAGGAGCATTATCATCAACATCAGCACCTCGTGGTGTAGCAGAGGAGCATACAAGCAGCATGGTGCAACAACTAACACGTTTACCATTAACAGCAGATTCATTACATTTACAGCAGCGTGGTGTTCGTGATTATAGTAAAAGTTTGCTGCTAAAAGAGCAACACGAGGAGCGACCCATTTGGGTATGTGGTGACGGATTTCTTATATTAGAATTATTTCAATTCACAAGTAAACAGGCAAATGATTTTCTTCTAACTGTTGCTGAACCTATCTGTAGGAGCGAACTTATACAAGAATTTCAGGTAAATATTTCTATTTATCCTTTTCCTCCTCCTCCTGCTGTTGCTGCTGTTGTTGTTGCTGTTGCTGGTGATGTTGTTGTTGCTGTTGATGATGTTGCTGTTTGGCTGCTTTTGTTCCTCTTGATGTTGCTGTTGTTGCTCCTGTTGTTGTATGTGCTGCTGTATGTGTTGCTATGCATGCTGCTGTATGCGTTAGAGAGAAGGTGTTGGTGTATGTGATGTTGTACTTGCTGCTGTATGTTCTGCTATGTATGTGCTGCTGCACATGCTAATGCTGCTGTTGCCGTTGGTGTTGCTTCTGCAGCTGACGGTGTTTTCTTTATATGCGGCGATATCCGTTGGTTTAAGCGCTGCCGATCTTCTCTCTAATTTAAATAAATTAAGTAAAAATATTTTACCTGACGAACTCATCAAACAAATAGAAAACGTTGCTGCTGCATTCGGCAAGGTACGCTGCTGCTGCTGCTGCTGCTGCTGCGGTTGTATATTCTCCTCACGCTGTGGACCCTATAGTGTGTTCCTTAATGAGTACTGCTTACTCTCTAGGGTTTAGGGTTTAGGGTTTGTGGTTTAGGGTTTGGGGTTGGGGGTTTGTGGTACTTCAGGTGAAGCTGGTGTTGAATGAGAGTTGCTACTTCATTGAATCTGCCAGCAAAAAGGAACTTGATCACCTTCTCTCCAATCCGCGCATCCGCAGCGCTTCCTTGCTGCCGCAACAGCAGCAGCAGCAGCAGCTCATGCGGTTGATGCAGCAGCAGCATCAGCTACCAGGCAGCAATGACCTCAGCGAGCAGCAACAGCAGCCGCAAGAGAATGTGTATCTGACAAGTAGCGCCCCAACCCTTGACGCATCTCAGTTGGCCTTTGTTTCATCTGAGCCCGATGCTGCAGCAGAAGACAGCAGCAGCAGCAACATCAAGGGGGAACCGAATTCAACCTCTGGAGTCGTATCCGCTGACAAAGGGGCACAGAAGCAACCGCAGCAACAACAGCAGCAAAGTGGGGGCAAGGGTGCTTCAGAGAGACAGGTGTGTTGTTTGTTTGGGTGTCTATCCATCTTCCACTTGCATGCGCTTGCTGCTGCTGCTGCTGCTGAATTTGCTTCATCTGGTGCACCTGCTGATGTTGTTGCATTCTCCTTGGGGTGTTTCCGACTCGCCTGCACCGGCTTCTATAGCTACTGCTGTTGCTGCTGTGGCTGCTGCTGCTGCAGGTGTATTCATTCCAGGTGCGGGCAGATAAGGTAGAGGAGGTAAAGAGGACATCAATTGAAGTTATGCAAAGACCGCTATTAAGTGAATATGATTTTCGAAGAGATTCAAAAAATGCAAAAATTACTTCATTATTACTCAAATCATCTACCAAAATCAGGTACAACTACTGCTGCTGTTGCTGCTTCTGTTGTTGCTGTTGGTGTTGTTGCTCTTCTTTTGTTGTGTGGATGCGTTTTCTTGTCCTGATGCTGTTTGATCTTGGTGCTGGTGACTGCGTCATAAGTACCAGCGGTTTTATGTTTCAATGGCTTAGGGTTTAGGGTTTATGCTTTCTGTGTATTTATGCGTATGCAGATATTACCAGGAGCGTGCGTTGCGTAAGATGTTTAGCAACGGTCGTGCACGTAGTGGTATAATAGTCTTACCTTGTGGTGCTGGTAAGACGTTAACGGGTATAACAGCTGCATGCACACTGCAGCGCAGCACGGTGGTGTTAACGACATCTGCCGTTGCAGTAGAGCAATGGCGTCGTCAATTCTTAGAGTACAGCAGCATAGACGGGAATGTGCTGCTGGCATTAACAGCAGAGGAGAAGCAGCAGTTATGGCCACCAGATGCAGCAGGAGTCCTTATTACTACTTATACTATGCTTTCTTTTACGGGTAAAAGGAGTGCATCCGCAGAGATTATTCTTCAACAAATTAAACAAAGAGAGTGGGGTCTCATCATCTTTGATGAAGTGCAATTCGCGCCAGCACCAGCATTCAGGAGAATCAATGATCTTGTTCGGTACGAAAACCCTCATAAACCCTCGTAAACCCTAAAATCCCTTCATAAACCCGAATAAACCCTAGGAAACGGTACTAAACCCTAGGAAACCCTACGAAACTGTAGGAAATAATAGGAAACACTGTTGGCTTCTCTTCGTGCCCCTGCCTGCGTCTTCCTACTTGCTCCTGCGCTGCTGCAGCTGCAGCTGCTATTTCAATGGTGTTGCTGTTCTTGCTGTTGCTGCTGCTGCTGCAGGGCTCACTGCCGTTTGGGTTTGACGGCAACATTGGTGAGAGAAGACGATTTGATTAAAGATCTTCAATGGATTATCGGGCCTAAACTATACGAAGCAAACTGGCTAGATCTGCAAAATCAGGTAACCAAGCATATCCTGCTGCTGCTGTTGCCTTAAGCAAAATTGGGTGCCCGTTGTTTCTGCTGCTGTTGTTGCTATTGTTGCTGCTGCTGGTGCTGCTGCTGGTTCTTTCAGGGTTATTTGGCGAAGGTATCTTGTCAGGAAGTGTGGTGTCCCATGACTGCGGAGTTTTATAGGGAGTACCTTCGAGTACGTCCCTAAACCCGCATTCCTAAGCCCTAGCCTTAAACGCTAAACCCCAAGATCTAAACCGTAGCCCTAGCCTCCCGGCCCTAGACCCTGAACAGGATTCCACCCAGCTGCATGTCTTAGCCTTAGCCAGCGCATCTGATGGTTTGTTTCCTTGCGGATTTGTCTAGTGTTTTGGGCTTATGGCTTTTTCGGTTGTTTATACAGGTTCCGCATGCAAAACAGCGGAAGTTGTGGGTGTGTAATCCAACAAAGTTGATGGCATGCGAATTTCTTTTACGTTTTCATGAAGCAAGGGGAGATAAAGTTATTGTTTTCTCCGATAATGTTTTTGCTCTCCTTCATGTTGCTAGAGCCCTTAATAGACCCTTCATTTATGGTAGGGTTTCTCCTCCTGAGCGTATGGCTATCCTCAGCAAATTCAAAGTACGTCGGACCCTAAACCCTAAACAGTTGATAGACTGGTTAGAAAACCATATAAACGCTAAGGCCTTAGCAAAGCTACAAATACACCCAGAGTATTTAAGTGCCACCTCGGGAAAGCGAGCTGGTCGGCTGCTCCTGTAGCCACTTCTCAGGGTTTAGGGTTTACGGTTTAGGCTTTGGGTGTTGTATGCAGAACGAGAGTTCCTTCAATACCCTCTTCCTGTCCAAAGTGGGAGACAATGCAATTGATATCCCTTGTGCAAACGTCGTTATCCAGATTTCCTTCAACTTCGCCTCCAGGTGAGCAACTGCAGCAGAAGCAGTAATGGCAGCGACAACAGCAGCAGCAGCAGCAGCTATTGTATGTTGGTTGTGTGTGATGTGTGTCTGTTTATATGTACAAACCCTAGGCGCCAAGAGGCCCAGCGTTTAGGTCGTATTTTACGTGCTAAACCCCGAGGGGCAGAAGAAGAAGGAGGGTTTAATGCCTTTTTTTATTCTTTAATTAGTAAAGACACTTTAGAAATGGTTTATGCAGATAAGAGACAACAATTCATCATCGATCAGGTACAAACCCTAAACCCTCAAGCCGTTGACGCAGCTCGGACACGCAGCGTTCGAATGAGGGTTTGGGGTTTACGGTTTGTGTTTTGGCATTTGCTGTATCCACCGGCAGATATATCTGTATGTCCATGAGCATATATGTGTTTGTATGGGTCCTTTCCCTTGGCGTCCAGTGAGGGTTTAGGGTTTAGGGTTTATGCGTGTGTGTTTGCAGGGTTATTCATACCGTGTATTGCACTGTCGCGATTTGCCGTTAGAGCAGCACACGTTAGCGTATGGCGACAAAGAAAGACAATTGGCGATGTTAAGAGATATTTTAATGACAGATGATGCAGATAGAAGTCTTGATGACGATGAAGATGAAGGCACTTACCTATCATCAGACCAGCAGCAGCAGCAGCAACAGCAGCAGCAACCACAACCCTCAGCCAGAGTCGTACAAGGAGGACTCGCAGGCATTTCAGGTGAGCGGAGAAAGAGGAATTAGGGTTTATGGGTTGTTTCTAGGGTTTAGGGTTTCCTACGTCTGTAGTGTCTATTAGTTGCTGCTTTCTCCTTAAGGAAACCATTTCTTTTACTCGCTGTGTTTGCCTCTACCCTTATTCCTATTTCTTCGTTTTAGGGTTTAGGGCTGCTAGCGCTTAATGTTCTAGTGTTTATGGTTTATCCTGTTTTTCTTTTCAGGGTTTGAGCAACCAGCGCGGCCAGCGCCGCGCGGCCGCGGAGCGAAGGCAACAGCAGAGATGCATCCCCTCTTCCGCCGCTTCCTCAGCAACAAAACCTAAACCCTAAACCCTTGGACATAGCTTAAGTTGGGTCTGTGCCCGTCTGTCCGCACACAAAGCGAGTGCGGCGGTGCAGCAGCAGCGACAGTCTGTGGAATATGAATAAGGGTTTAGCTAGGGTTTAGGGTTCGCCCGCTTATAGAGCGAAGCCCCTGCTGGTTTACCGCTATATAGCAACAGCACACATTCGTGCGTACTGCAGTGTATGTATACATCAACTTGTTTATGAATATGCTAATTTATATGATTTAATTTATTTATTTCTTTTCTCCTTTTCTTTCCTCTTGTTGCTTCTCTTGTACGAGCATCAACAAACTCTGTTGTCTTTTTTCTCCTCTAAATAATAATTTAATAGCCCTATATATATAGTTACCTGTACAAAACCCTAAACCCTAAGACCAATGAAGCAGAAACAACAGACAGCAGCCACTAGAAGCAGTCGTGCTGCTTGCTCTCTTTGCTGCTGCTGCTGCTGATACGATTGCTACTGCTGCCGCTGTATCCATGCATTAAATATACCCATCTGGTTCAAACGGTGGCAATAAAGCCTTCCTTTACCGTTCTTGCTGCTCCTGCAGCAGCAGCAGCAGATACATTGGCTGCTGTTGTTGCAGCAAGCAGGGGCCCGCCCAGCGCCGGCGCTGCCTTAGCAGCCTTGTGCTGCTGTTATTGTAGCTGATGCCCTCGAAATGATACACTGCTGCAGCAGCAAAGCCAGCAGCAGCGGCAGCTTCTGCTGCAGCAGGGTTGCCCGTTGCAGCACACTTTGTTGGCTGATCGTCTTTCGAGAGCAGCAGCAGTAGTCTCCTGTGCATGCGGAGAGAGACAAAAGGCTATTGCCGCGGCTTCAGCAGCTGCAGCAGCAGCAGATCTGCTGCTGCGCATTGAGGCTGTGCGGCTTCAGTTGAGGTGTTTGGGCGCGGAGTGGTACAGAGACTTCAGGACGTAGCTGCAGCAGCAGCAGCGAAACAGCACTCAAACAAACGCCATAATATACACCGAGGTAGCAGCAGCAACAACAGCAACTGCAGCAGCAGCAGCAGCGGCAACTGTAGAGAGGGGTGTACTTACGCCTCCGCAAGCAGCGTTTCGATCTCCTGAGCTCCCCACGTAGTCGTTGGAAAGTTCTGGATAAACAAAATCATCTGCAGCAGCAGCAGCAGCACAAGAAGCAACCGGAAGCAACAGCAGCAGCAACGGCATACAATGTGTGCCTTCCCTCAGACAAGCAGCACCTGCCATAACAACAGCAGCAGCAATAGCAGCAGCAGCAATTATTGATTACCTGCTGGAAATCCATCTGCTTTAACTGTCTCGACCAGTTAACAAGAAACACTGAAGGCAAACACACAAACATGCAGCAACAGCAGCAGCTGCAGCAGAAGCTCCCTTACCGTCCCAGCCGTTCTGTTCCCTTCCCCAGCAGCAGCAAAACAGCAGCAGTATTAGCATCAGCTTCATTAGCATCAGCAGCATGAGCAGCAGCGAAACAGCAGCAGCAGCAGCAGCAGCAGCAGTAGCACCTGCGCAGACGTAGACGTGGAAGTCTGAGAATCCTTCGGCCTGCTCCGCTATGTATGTGTCCCACAATCTAATGACACAGCTCAAGGGGAACTCCCTAACAGCAACAGCAACAGCAGTAGCAGCAGCGCAGCACGAGTAGCACATATGCAGGAGGATCCGCAACAACAACACAGACGCCAGCAGCAGCAGTAGCTGCTGCTGCTGGGGCATATCCCAACAACAGCAGCAGCAGGATTCCCACCGGTACAGTGGCAACAGCAGCAGCAGCAGCAGCAGCAAGCAGCAGCACCAGAAGCAGTAAGCAGCAGCAGCAGCAGCGTTTAATACCTACCGCATGAGTAAGCAGTTCATCCAGCGAAAAGTGACCTGCAGCAGATCGACCCCTTGAGCTTCCAGGTGCTGGTAGAGGCCCTCTGCAGCAGCAGCAACAGCAGCAACAACAGCTAAATACGTAACAACAGATGCTGCCTTAATGCACCTCCAGCAGCAGAAGCAACAGCGGATTAGCCGCACAGCAGCAACAGCTGCAGCGATACATCCGCCATGCACAGCAGCAAGCAAGCAGGCAGCAGCAGCAGCAGCAGCAGGACCAGCAGCAGCGGACCATCAACCCTCTTGACTATATCCCGCAGCCGAACGACAAGACGACGAATGCCCGGCTGCCCAAAAGTGTAATGATCCTGCAACAGAAGCAGCAGCACAAGCAGCAGCAGCAGCAGCAGATGCAGCAGCAGCAGAGAGGAGTTAGCACCCAATGGTCTGAGCTGCTGCAGCCCACACAGCAGAGCCATGTATTGTTACTGCAGCAAACAGCAATGACTATCACAAGACATGCAAGCAGCAGCAGCAATAGCAGCTGCAGCAGCAGAGGCAGCATACCTGGATATGGGCAAGCAGCTTAGCTAAACACCAGAAGCTGTCTGCCTCAACCTGCAGCAAAACCTCCTCGTCTACCTGCAGCATTAGCAGCAGCAGCAAACCCGCACCATTCCTTTTGCAGCAGCAGCAACAACAACAACAGCTGCTGCTGCTGCTGGTGGTGTTGTTGCTGCTGCTGTCGGTGGGGGGCCGTCCTCACCTCATCAATGGGAAGGCCCTCAGGATCTTTTCCTGTAGCAGAGTAGAACACACTAAACCCTAAACCCTAAACCCTCGGATACAGAGTTACACACAAGCCTGCTGACAGGCCGCATAGTCCATATCGATGCTAAACCCTAAACCCTAAACCCTCAGCTTACCTAGAGCTGCGTGGAGAAACACCGCAACAAAAGGGGTTAACAGGTCATTTATGCCCTGAGACACAAAATCAACACCCAAACCCTAAACCCTAAACCCTAAACCCTATATCATATACCCTAGGCCGTGAACCCTAAACCCTAAACCCTAAACCCTATATCATAAACCCTAGGCCGTGAACCCTAAACCCTACATCATAAGCCCTAGGTCCTAAACCCTAAACCCTAGACGAACCTGCACGTATCCGCTTGCTGGGTGTTTCACAGCCCACAAAAACAACGCTCGCTCCATACCCCTGCAGCAGCAGCAGCACAGCAGCAGCAACAACAACATCTGCAACAGCAGCAGCAGCATGTGCTGCAGCCGTAGGAAGCAAGAAAGATCAACACCCTGCATTACCTCCCCGCCCGTTCCTATATGTTTACACCTTGGGGTTTATCTAGGGTTTAGGGATTTAAAAATTAGGGTTTAGGGTTTAAAAATTAGGGTTAGGGTTTAGGGTTTAAAAATTAGGGTTTAGGGTTTAGGGTTTACAATTGAATGCGGGGATGAGCAAAGAATTTTCTTCCTGCATGCGTTCTTGGCAAATCAACTCGTAATTGTTTTAGTAACTTTACCTCCTCTGCTGATGGCTCTCCTCGGCTATAGTATTGCTGCAGTCATATTAAAAAAAAGGGTTTAGGGTTTAGGGTTTAGAGAGGGTTTAGGGTTTGAGCTAGATTAGGGTTTAGGGTTCAGACGCACCTCCACCAGCTCGTGGTAATCAGCCCTCTTCTTCGCCAACGCTGCAGCAACAGAAGCACCACCAGCAGCAAAAACACTCAACAGCAGCAGCAGCAGCAGCAGTACGGCCAACCACTGCAGCGTCAATCCATCAGCCTCAAACCCTAAACCCTAAACCCTTATAACCTCCTTCCTTACCTGCGTCTTTCCTGTCACGGGTGAGCGGCAAATAGCCCTGTAAACACCGCAGAAACCCTAAACCCTAAACCCTAAACCCTAAACCCTAAACCATAGACACACACTCGGGGGCCACGGCTGCAGGCAGGTCAATGCCCTTATCAACTGAAGTCCGCAGCAGCAGCACGAAAAGCAGCAGCAGCAGTGGTAGTAGTAGTAGCAGCATTCACAGCAGCAAGAGTATGAGCAGCAGCAGCACCAACAGCAGCAGCAGCAGCAGCATACCAGCATAATACGCCAGGCATCGCTCCTAACTTCTGGGGAGCAGCAACTCGGCACGCCGCCCCACAGCAAGTTTCTTAACTCCCCTGCAGCACAATCACCACAATCGATAGCTGCTGCTGCTGCTGCTGCTGCTGTTGTTGTTGTTGTTGCTGCTGATGCTGATGCTGCTGCATGCGTGACGGGCACTCACCCGCGTCTATAACATCGCGACTAAGAAGTTGCTGCAGTCGCTCTGCCCTCACCGACGTGTTGGCATTGCTGCTGTTGCTGCTGCTGTTGCTGCTGCTGTTATTGATGCTGCTGTTGCTGCTGCTGCTGCTGTTGCTGCTGCTGGTATCCATCGTGCTATGAGGCGATCCTGAGTCCCCCTGAGGCATCCGCGCGGGCTTGGGGGGCAGCAGGCTTGTTGGGTGGCATCGCCTGCTGTTGCTGCTGCGGTTGCTGCTGCTGCTACTGCTGCTGCAGTTGCTGCCGTGACTCATCGCTGCACCAGGCGCAGCAGCAGTCGCAGCAGCGCGTCTATCGGCTCCCTCTAAGCATCACCTTTGAGGGAGGAGTGTTGCTGCTGCTGCTGCTCTTGCTGCTGCTGCTCTTGCTGCTGCTCCTAGTGCTGCTGTTGCTTCTACTTTTGCTGCTGCTGCTGCTGGCGTGGCGATGCTGCTACGACTCCTCTTCACTTCAGTGTGTCTGGTAGCAGCAGTTGCTGCAGCAACTGCTGCTGCCGGGAAGGTCCCTGCTTGGTGTTGCTACTTGTGGAAGCAGAGCAGCAGCAGCAGCAGCAGCAGCAGCAGCAGCAGCTCTGCGGACCGGACAGACACTGCAGCGGCACGACAACAGCAACAACCAAACGAGAGCAGCTGCAGTAGCTGCTGCTAAGTTCCTTCTACACTTGGCGGTGACTGCTGCCTTCGTCGGCAGCGCTGCCGATGCTGCAGCAGCAGCAACAGCAGCAGCAGCAGCAGCGTTCCGTGCTGCTGTCTAACAAGAAATAACAGCGACTCCCCGCTCTTAACCCTCAACTTATTCCTTAAGACTTTTATTGACCAAATGGCCTTATGCTGCTGCTGCAGCCGCAGCCACTGCTGCTGCTGCTACTGCTGCTGCGGCTATTGCCGTACGACTGGGGGGCTGGCTTCCGAACAGCAGCAGCACCAGAAGTAGCAGCAACAGCAGCTTCTACTGTTTTTTGTTAGTAAGAAAATTTTGACATTGATTTGTTTATGTGATACAGAGGCACTACACCCCGTAGTCTGCTGCAGCAGCAGCAGCAGCAGCGGCAGCAGCGCTGCAACCGTTGCTGTTGCTGCTGTTGCTGTTGTTGCTGTTGCTGCTGCTGTCTTTATAGCGTAGAGTTACAGCAAATTTCCTCTTTCTTTAGTGCTCTTATATTACCTGCACTAATACAAGTAGGCATATAATTCGTCTACTGCAGCAACTAACTCTTGCTGCTGCTGTTGCTGATGCTGTTGCTGCTGCTGCTGACTGCAGCTGACTGCTGCTGCTGTTGTTGCTGCAATAATACTAGTTGGCAGATTATTTGTATACGCTAGCAACGAACTCCTGCTGCTGTGACTGCTGCTGCTGCTGCAGTTGTTGCTGCTGCTGCTCGTCTTTTTTTTTCCTTAACTAGGAGATTGCGCTGCGGGCAAATATCTCATCCGTTGTTGAACAAGGGTTTAGGGTTTAGGGTTTAGGGTTTGGCGAGTATTCTTATATAATTA
>CAJFCX010000298.1:0-23844 GCA_904066255.1 Eimeria sp. OTU-X
CAATGGGTGCCTCTGCTCTTCATGTTTTTGTACCTGCGGTTGCTCTTGCATGCGGTTTGTGGAGCAGTCTGCGTGAAAGGCTGCAGAGGCTTGTGCTTGTTCAACAGCGAGATGCGGTAAGAGAACCGGGCTAGCAGAGTCAGCTTAACTCGAGTTAAATTCTGTGGCGCCTTGGAACCAGTGTCCCGAAGAAACAGGAGGCCGTATCGAGTGTTTTGTTTGCGTAGGTGGAACAGCTTCTCATGCGCGAGCTGGGGCTTTCCACAGAAGATCAGGATGATGCAAACGATGAAGACGAAGACGAAGAAATCCATGCTTGAAATATGACTACGGCCACCTGTCCGGTTACCCCCTACACGGCCTAGCCGGCAGTAGGGTTTCATGGCTGCCGGGGCAGTAGAGTTTTGCAGCCGCCCAGTGTGGCACATTTGAATGGTGTTGATAATATAGCGCCCCTTCTGATTGGTTTGTTTTGTGTGAATACTTAGATTCAGAAGGTCGGGTGGGTTAACTGTTTGGCGCTTGACGTTGCCCAATGCAAGCTGGCTCGAGGCAAGGTGTCTCGCTTTTATTTGTTTATATCCAAGGCTGTGAAAAAAGCTTTTTGGGTTGCTGGACGGTGTTCTGAAGCGGTAGGTGGAGGAGAGCACGATTTCGTTGCCAGTCTTCCGTGGTACAAAGGCTGAGATGCCAGAACGAATTTCCAACAAGATAACTGCAAGTAGAGACGCGCTTCTGACCTCAGCACGCTATCTAGGAAGCAGTTGCTGAAGTATGTTTGACTAGTGTTATTAGGAGGGCACCTTAGCAAGTAATGCCGTCGTGCGCATCTAACCAGTTAGGCAACACCGCTCAAGCTACTGAACGAGTTGCGACTAACCCACATTACTGTAGCGGTCGGTCGTTGGATTCACTGAAGATGGTAACTGGGGCTATGGAGGTTAGAGCCCCAGTGTTAGGACAGGCTGGGATTTAAGCGAGTGCCAATATCATATGACGCAGAAGCTGTTCGGAGGGTTCCTGTAAATATATCGGTAATTCGTGCAGTCAACTTCTGTATTTTGCGCTGATTTAACACAGCGGGATATGAAGGACGGGATAACGGACCTTGAGGCAAGTGCATTGGAAACATGTCGTTTTGAGTGTACTGTGCCTAGCGTGTTTTAGAGTTCCCAGCCTAACACCAGTTATTCGTGCATTTTGTAGACTGCCCTGGGGCTTAAGAGGGGGCAGTTTTGCTATCACTATTCTCGCATGGCACGGAATATAACGTTATGATGAATAGGAATGCTTCAATGATGGAATGCTTTCTCAAGCATTGCGGTGGTATGGTTGCATGTAATGGTCCATTTTCTACCTTATGTTTCAAGCCCTGCAGCGGGTGGTCGACTGTTTATATACTTCGGTCTGTCTGTTGTGAACGCTCCGTGTGATTCGGACTTTTGCTGGGGTTTCCTCTTAGTTGAAGGCTGCTAATGCTGCTAAAGCCTCGAGGGGAACTGCAGAACCAAGACCGGAGCTCACTGCAAAGGAGATTGAAAGCCTAGAGTGGGGAGTTGGGTCTTACATCTGGATTCAACACTTATTTTAGAGGGTTTCCGCAACTCTTCCTCTACGAAGTTGTTGGGGCAAGATCACAAGAGCAAGAAGGCTTCAGCAGCAGTCAAGATGGAACCCTGTTGGTAGTAGAATCGATCTCAGATGTTCTACTGGGCAAAAAATGTGAAGCATCCCAAACAGCTGTTTCTGCATGAACTCGGAATTCTTTAGAAGAGCGGGATGACGGCTCAGGAGTCCTGGACGTGACTCCAGGGAGACAGATGCTCGACTTGGGTAGCGTCCATGAAGAGGGAGAAATTCATCGTCCAAAAATGGGTGTAAATCTGTATAACAGCGGAAAACATCTCCACGAGCACAAGGCCCTAGTCAGCTCCGCACACGTGAAGTCTGCCACTGTTGCACAAAGCTCGTAAAAGTTTCTGAGTGGGCGGCTCTGTTATGGCTAAATACATGCAATTCCGGATTTCGACTGGGTTCTGAATAAACCGCAACCATCAAATGTGGCAGCGTACTCCCTTCCTCCAAGGTCACTCATCGTAGAGGCAAGAGATCCTCCCATTCGAGAGAATCTCCTGTCACACAGACCGCAAGGGCGTGTTAATTCCAAACTGGCATTATCAAGATGGTTTGTTAGTGCCTCTCCAACGGAATGTGGAATACGCTCATTTCTCTGCATCGAGGCCAGGCTCCTCTCAAGTCGACCGTTCGCGAGGCGATCACATGCAGGACTGGGAGTTGTCCAGCTGCTTTCTGTAGAAAGGCAAAACTGCATATCGTCTATAAATTGTTTAAGAACTTTTGATCTCCATCAATCTCTCTGACTGAATTGCCGCAAATACAGGGGGGGAAAACCCTCTACTGCTAGAAGATCTTCCCCTCTGGTTTCACAACAGCAAATCAGAGCGTGGGTCCCGGCGTTCGTTCTGTGTCTTTAGCTCTAGACACCCTTCTGTAGACATCATTCTGTCTTGTATTAATGCTGCTATACGCATTAGGCTTAAGACATCCTCCCCGCCTCCGCTATGTCCACCCTCGCCGCCAGGATGAGGCCTTCATCAGCATTAACTGCCCTCAGTGCAACGGGATGAACTCATACACAACGCCCTTGTACAAATAGGCTTTTACCGTGTGTTTATGGGTTTTGATGCTTCACTGAGATGCGCCGAAACAACCCCGGTTATTTGTGCGGTTGTTGAACTCACCCATGAAACGTGTGCGGTGTCGAGCGGTTATATTCATTTCTCTCATCCTCTCTACAGTTTGTTATGCCTTGGCCTGGCAGTTCCAACCCAAGGCGAAAGCTATAATTCCTCCTAGAGGGGCTCCACACAACATGCGCTGCAACTTCACCATTGCCGGGCAAGTCCGAAATTCCGTTCCACCCGCAGTCTCAGCACAGGAATCAGAGGATCCCCACACAAACTGCAGTGCTAAGGCAGAAACTGCAGAGAGAATGGCGAAACACGTCGGGGGAATGTGCATATTACACGAGGACGACGCGGTGGTCGCATTGAACAAACCCGCAGGCATCCCGCTTTTCCCCGTTCCTTCCAACTCAGGTACAGCATTCCCTTCCTGGTTTCTTTAGGCTGGATTCTGCCTAGCCATTCTATCGCCACCGGTGCACCTAGATTCTAAGCAGATTTCTAGTTTGCTGCAATCCTCAATTTCTAGGTTGTGATGTCTTGTGGCGTTCACTGCGTTTTCAGCGGCGTCAGAAGCTACAGACTCAAACTCGGTAATCGAACGCGTCATTGATCATTACAGATCCTTCAGCGACACCGTGCCGATCCCAGAGACATTGAGGAGCCTCTACACAGCCTCTGGAGTTAGTAGGGACGCCAAAGAAAGGGTCCCCTTCGAGACCGAGATCGGCTCGAGGGCCCTGACTGACAGCAAGCAAACCCCTGGGGTGGATGCCATCGTACATCGGCTGGATCATGGGACGTCTGGCGTATTACTGCTAGCTAAGACTGCAGCTGCTGCATCGTCATTGCGACAACAATTTAGAGAGAGAAAAGTTAAGAAAATATATTTTGCTGTTACTCAGGGGAGGCTAAAAAGCCCAATGACGGTCACTTCCTGCATAGGGAGGGACCCCAACGATCGCCGTAAGATGCAGAGTGCTCGTCAGATCTGGGGTGTACATGGTGCTGCTACTCCTGTCGCTTCCGGGAAGCTACGAGGGGCTGTCACTCTATTCAAACCTCTTCTATTCAACAGGCAGTGGAGTGTTGTGCTAGCATCCCCCGTGACCGGGAGGACCCATCAGATTCGATTGCACCTTCAAATGCTAAAAACTCCTATAATTGGAGACCCTTTATACGGAGATGCCTGTGCGACTTCTGCATTTCTTGCATCCGCAGTCGCCCTAAGGTCAGAATCCCGTAGTAGGTCTTCTGCGGGGGTTCAACACTGGGGTCCCACCACGACTCTAGGGAGCAAGGGACAACTTCGGCCGCTGTTGCATGCAGCAGAATTGTGCTGCATTCATCCTACGTCATCAGACGGCCTGCGTGTGCGCGCACCTCTTCCGCAGGATATGCGGGAGGCCATGGCCGTCGTCGATCCCCGTTGGCCCGAAGCCCCCGAGCTTACACCGTTTGCCGGGGCGATCCAATAAGGGCCCAACGGGGACACCTTTCTTGAGCGCATTTAGCGTTTTCTGCCAATGGCACAGCCTCGACGTAAGGGGGGCTCCTTCCGCTGCTGTGATCAACCGGAGTCCGGCGATGCTGCCTACCTGCTGCATGACTGCAGTGCCAGCAGCCAGTTCCCGGCTAATGCGACACGCCAAAGCCTTAAACACACAAAAACGTTAAGTGAATACTAAGGGTACAAAGATTAACTGACACAAGGATCAATTCAGGGCCTCGGCTGAGACCACTCTCCCACGTCCTCCTTCTGTCGCGGTATGTTGTGGATGTTGCTGCTGCTGCGGCTACTGTTGGGGCTTTTATGAGGGGGGTTCGAATAGCAAAGAGGGCTTAACAAGCCGCATGCTCCCCAAGGGCCTCCTGCGTTCCTCCCCCCACCTGGAGAGGGGGCCCCAAGGGGTCCCCCCCTACCCACCGCTACGGAAGCAAGCGGAGGAGGCCTCACACTCGAAGGGGTGATGCACCGGCAGTTCGCAGGGGTGTATGCATTTAGGGGGCTTCGAAGTATGCCTACATTACTTCCCGTCGCTGCTGCTGTTGCTGGAGATTTGAGGGACATGATGAACGCCTGTTGCTGCTGCTGCTGCTGGAGTAGAGCTTGGCTCAGGTGCGCCACCGCCTCCATGGGGGAAGCTCTTCTGGGAGGCTGACTGTAGGAGTGTACAAAGTTGCTCGACGACGGCGACACTAGCCTTGCTGCTAGTGCTGCGTCTTGGTTCACAACAGCTCCTAGAGCAGCGCTACTCCCTGGATACTCCCCCATGCAATCTGGGTAAAGAGAGGCCCCTCCTCTGCTCCAGTCTGCTGGTGGCATCGCTACAGGTGACAGTTCTCTGGGAGGTGTGACAGCATACAGCGCAGGGCCCCCAAGGAGGGGGCATGGGGGTCTCCGTGGTCCCCCCAGTTCCGTCGCTCTCTGCGGGCCGCCGGGCCCCCACTCTTCCCGAACAAGAAGGGGGTTTCTAAGACGAGCTCCGTGGGGCCCTCCTCCTCTGGCATCCGCTGCTGTGGGGCTGACTTTCGACTCAATCGCCAACGCAGCCCCAGGCAGCTCGGACGGGGGGTCTCCCCCCGAGGGCCCCTTAGAGGAAGCATCCTCCACCCACCTTTCTTTGATGGGAGAGCAACTGCGTCTTGTGCGGCTGAACACCCTACCGCTGCCACTGCTGCTCTTGCTGCGGGACGAAGCAGCCCACTGTTTCCTGCTTGCGTCTGCAGGTAGGACGGCAGTCTGTTGCACCCTGCGGGGGAGAGGAAGGGGCCCCAATACAGGGCCGCCCTGCAGTCCCCCAACAGGAATAGGGTAGTGCCCGTAGTTGGGGCTTGTGTACAGCGACGTAGCGTGGGTGGGGGCCCCTCGTGGAGGCCCTAGGGGCCTCCCAACAACAGATAGGTCAACTGCTGACGCCGAACCCATGAGCCCCCCTCTGGAAGCACGAGATGCAGCAGCAGCTGCTACTGCTGCAGCTGGAGCGGGCTTCAGGGCTGGCAGCAGACTCGCCGCAGATGCGGAGACTGGAAGCCCCCCAGGGGGCCCCACTAAAGGGGGACGTCCCCTAGAGGGGCCCCTCTGGCGGCTGCAAGGCCCCCTGCTGCTCTGTTGTTGGCGCTGCTTGAGAGGGGGTAAGACCACGCCTGTTCTGGGGGGCTTTTCACAGCAAGAGTCGAACGGGCCTCCGCTGTTAGACGGCAGACATGACCCCCAGCCTCCTTCTGCATTACAAGGACTGCTGTGCTGCTGCTGCCTGAGCTGAAGCACAGCAGGACGCAACACAGCTCCCCGTATCCTTTCAGCATGTGGAGGCAACTGCAGCACAGGAGCTCCCCTGTCCTCCCGCTTCGTAGCAGCACCCCATAAAGTCTTCGTTTTCCCCACTGCTGACGTCGCGGGGGCACCCATAGAGGCTGCGGGGCCCTTCGGGGCACCCACTCCTGCTACCGGCGAGATGCTGGCGAGATCCCTTTCGGGAGGGAGAGTAAGTTGAGGCTCCTTTGCGGCGGGGGACTTGGAAAAGGCTTTTTTTACAGGTGATACATCCACGTACTTAAGGGCCTCCACCCTCTCTACGAGGCACTCAGGCTTGGCAGCGACGCCGGCTGGCCGCTGGGCTTGCAGGTGCCCTGCAGCAGCATGCAAACGCAGAAACGGGCACTTTGACATGCAGACAGCATGCATGCATGAGTTGGCGCATGATTACACTCTTGTGGGAGCAAAAGATCAAATGCACAACCCGCATGTGTGTGTGGGAAAGCCCCTCGACAATTCCAAACGAACAACCACGATGGGCATTGCTCTCACTTTCGTGCGCCTGCAGCAGTCCTTCTGTAAATGCACCCAGGTTCTCGCGGAGCCTTTCAATTTGACGCTTTAGGCTTTCAAGCTGTTCTTCGCTGCTCGGCAGAGGTGTCTCCACATCAACAAGGGGCAAGGGGGGCAGCCGCTTTTCTTGTTGCAAAAATGCCAGACCTCCTGCTGTTGTAGTTCCAGCGGCTGGAATCCCACCACCTTCATCATCTCTGTGAAGGCTTTCTAGTGGCCTGGGTGACACGATGGCCGCTGCTGCAGCAGCGGCAGCAGATGTCGCACGACAAAGGGCAGCTGCCCCTTCCAGCCGCTGCTGGAGTTCCTGTAGCCACCACAAACACCCGAAAGTGGAGCAGACCGTCGGCTCTATGGGTCATAACAGGGGCATTATAAGAAGCTGGACTGTATGCCCTTGCAAACAACAGCCCGTTGGGCTTTTGTGAAGACCGAGCCGCTTCTGTACAGTGAACCGCAGGCAACTGATGAAATTTATTTGCTTGAATTCAGGTGGCCTTTACTTGCTGTGTTGAGGGGTCGAGAGAGTCTTGCTCGGCAGCTAGTGCGTTTCTTAACGCCGTAAACAATGCATTGAGACGGGCCTCCAGAGCAGAGTCAGAAGAGACGGAAAGGATAGGGTCCTCCTCCTGTAACAAAAACGGAAAACTAACCCCAAATATATTTTCTTTTTTCTCTGTGGCAGCACCCGGGAGCTGTTTCCCGTGGGAACAGGCCAGGGCATTCGCAACAATATGAAGTGCATTTCCATCTCAGACGCAGGTGCTGTGTTGCCTTGGCTTGAAGATACTGACTCGATGGCTTGCGGGCAGAGCGAGACGTGGCCGCATCAGACGCTGGAAGAAATTGGACATGACCTCCTCAGCAAGTGCAACAGCTCCTCTCAGCCCTTCGCACTCCGAGCTCAGTTTCTCCTGAAGTCCCCAACGCATTCGGTACGAACCAGCTCGAAACTGATGAGCTACCCACGGAAACAGCAACAAAGAGGGTCTGTGTCGGCGCTGACAGACGGGCCCGCAACAATAAAACTATGTCACCACACTCCAAAATGCCCAAACATTATACTCTAAATCGTCAAACGCAATTTGTGTAGCGCATCTTTCCCGCTTGCTTACGAGTTGCTGTCTGAGAGTCTGGTTGTCCAGCGCAAGCTGTCTGTTCTGCTCGGACTTTTGCCGAATATCTGTATGGTACTGCCGCTTGAGGATCTGTTCCAGCTGAAAACTCTCCTCCGCCATGACCCTCTGTAGCAAAACCAACACCACAAGCCCTAGATCGTAAACCCTAGAGACCCTGTTTCTCTAACAAACCCTGAACCAGCTAGCAAGCAAAAATGGAGAAAACTTGTGCTGCTGCTGGTGCGTTACCTTCTCGTCTTCTTGCGCCTGAATTTTCGTAGAGAGTTTGTGCAGCTGGTCAAGTAAATCTTCGTCAGGTGCCTACGGAGAGCCCAAAGCCAAAAACTTAAGATATTCGCATGCATGCAGAGAAGACCTTCAACTCAACTGTGTGGGGCTTCCTTTGCATGCATGTCTCACCACCGCTATAGGGCCTTCCGGATCTTCGGTGCCCCTTTGAATGTCGATCGTCTGCATACGTTGCTGCAGCAATGGGAGGCACAGTAAAAGGTACACAAACAACCCATCAAGCAGCAGCAAGAGCCACAGCATCGAGTGGAAATGCAACGGCAGCAGATGGTGGAGGACCAGCAGCACCGTGTAGCAATGCGAACTCACATCATGCGCCCTTTGTAGGTTTAGTGGCAAGAATGCTCTCTTTGGTTCTGATTGCCTTCTTAGTTGTTGCGGCTGTGGTTGCCGCTGCAGCATGCCAACTATGCTGCCTGCTGGTGACAACAGAGATCGAGCAGAACCCGGGGCCCCCCGAGACCGGAAAGTGTCCTGGAGGGCCCCTGTGGTGGCCCTTCTCTCTGTCTGCGGCGGCTCCAGGGCGGAAGACTCCGCTTCTGCCGCTGATGCCTCCAGGAGAAGGGCCCCTTCAGAACGTCTACTGCTGTGGGGCGGTGGACAAGGAGCCCCCCGTTGTCCTCCACAAGGGGGCCCCTCAAGAGGGTTGCTTGCAGAAACCATCCTGGAAGACGAACCAGTCTTGGGACCCTCATGCCCCTCACCTTGAGCCTTGTGAATGGCAGGGTCAGTAGACGAAATCCTTAGGGACCCCCTTGATGGGGCCCCTTGAGAAGGCCTGTTGCTTGAAGGTGCCGTGGGGGGGGCCCTGGGATGCCCAGCAGAAGATAACAACCGGTCCGAGGGCTGCAAGAAAGCCCCAGATGACTCCTCTGTACGGCGCTGGAGACCCTCATCTCCACCCCGCGCTTCAGGTGTCTGTACACCTGAAAGTGGTATGGAGGAGAGCCGAGGGGTGTTTCCGTTTGCATACCTTTGATCTTGTTCTTGCCTGTGAGCAGACACTGCTTCAAAGAAGTCGTCTGCTGCCTCAGATGCTTCTATTGCAGCTGCTGCTGTGATTGACGGCACCTTTGCCGCAACCGAAACGGGTGGTGGTGGTGCTGCTGCTGCAGCTTGAGCGGCAGCAGGGGCAGGTGAGAGTTCCTCCTCTTCTACATCACAGGGGCCCCCGACCGCCATTCTGTGCACAAAACCTACGCCCCTCCAGAACAGTCGCTGAGTAATTCGCTCTTCTAAACCTTAAACCCTTGCCAAGATAGGGTAAGCCTTCAGGACCTTGCCCTACACCCTACAGAGCAGGACGAGAAAAAGACCAGTGCAATTCCCATTCAGCATTCGTTGTGTTGAGCGAATGCTGCTTCTCCGTTGGCATTCGATGAGACTCTTCCCTCAAGCATCTACCTGCGAGCTCAGGTGGGTCGCTGAGTAATTCGCTCTTCTAAACCTTAAATCCTTGCCAAGATAGGGTAAGCCTTCAGAACCTTGCCCTACACCCTACAGAGCAGGACGAGAAAAAGACCAGTGCAATTCCCATGCAGCATTCGTGGTGTTGAGCGAATGCTGCTTCTCCTTTGGCATTCGATGACTCTCTTCCCTCAAGCATCTACCTGCGAGCTCAGGTGGGGCCCCCCTGTAGCCCCAGGGGCCCTCTGAAGGCAGGCAAAGCGGGAAGGGAAAATGTGCTGTTCCGACACGCTGGCAGGGGCAGAGGGAGCAAAAAAGAGGAAATTCCAGTGCCCTGAGGGGCAGCTTGGGAATGAGTGAAACATAAGTCAATTACCAGAAAAAGTAAAGGGAAGGGAAGAAAAGGGCCTTTGCTGGAGCAGCGCTTTCGGTGTCTGTGTGCCGCAGGCGGCAAATTCCGGTCCGAAGGGTCAAATAAAAAGAAGTCAAGATTCATTTTATTTCCCCGTCATTTTTACAAATTCAATTTGTCTTCCCATGAAATCTGGGGAAACAGAACCAGTGAACACTTCCAGCTGCAGCACCACCTGCCCAGCGCGGCCGATAAAAAAACCAGACGGCGGCCGCCCGCGCATCCGTGACGACCTGGGATGCCTGTGCACCTCACCATATCCTAGGTAATTATAATATCTAGTAGACATCCATATCTTTATTTCCTATCTCAATTCCTGCTGGGGAGACCTGGTTTGGGGCATATACTGCTGCCGAGACAGTTCCAAGGGGCCCCGGGCACCCCCTACAGTTGATCCGATGATTACCTATTCCTAAGTCCTAAACCTCTAAGCCTAGCAGCAAGGCGCTGAAGAAGCGTGTATCTTCCAGTTTTACGAGGTCCTCTGCAGGTTCGTAGGCAGCACGTATGGAAACGGCCACGGCGAAGGGGGCCCCTTCTCTCTGGGGGCCCCCCAACACGTTAAGCTCTTTCTTGCTGCAGGCCTTTGCCTGTCCGGCCCCCTGGTCTCCTCACTACGTTCCTCCAGGCATCCGCAATTCATTTATTTCGGCTGGATTCCCCTTCCGCCGTCCCCCAACGGGGGCCACCAAGGGCCTGGGCGCCCTCGGTGAAGTCTTAAGTGACTGCACCCTCACGGCGGCGGATAAACAGTATAAGTCCATCCTGACATTTGGCAGTTACAATAAATTCGAGAAGCCGAATATCCTGGAGTTGTTGACCTGCATCACCCTAATAGGTGTACGACCAGCTGAACAACAGCATCCAACAACATGCAACAGAAGATGTGAAGAGGCCTCCATTCTGATCACAGCAGGAGTGGATGTTGATGTAGATATATAGTGTATGGATATTCGTGTGTCTACGTGTATACCTAATTGCATATATTGCATGTGCATGCATGCTCATGGTTGCCAATATGTATAAATATGCAGAGCAGTGCATGGTGGACTGGGTTTTTCGGATTGATGCCTTTTTGCCGAATTTATGTCTCTCAGGTCTCTCCTTTGATGGCTCAGCAGCTCGTTTTGCTTATAAAAAACCGGCTGGGTGTCTCAATGTCTCGTCCGGTCTCTCTTTGGTGTCTTCTTTTGCTGGTTTTGCGACGACTGTTCGTCCCTGTGTGTGTGCTGTTTTTCGTGTATTTTTATTTATTATTACCCCCTGTATCGCTTTCTTTGGTGGCAGCGGCTGCTGCTGCTGCTGCAGCACTTCTGTCTTTTCCCGCCGCTGCTCCTGAGGCGCTGAGCCCTTTTGTTTGTTGCTTTTTAATACCATGTTACGCCTTCCTCTTTCCCGTCCCTGTACACCTCGTCTTGGGGATTCAACTAATCATCTGCGCCTTAGCGACATTCATGTAGGTGCACCCAAAAAAACGCCAAGATGACGGATCCACCATCAAATATATACACGCAGCTGCACATCAGCAACATTTGTGTGTTCGTGCATACCACCCTTCTATGACTACCGCTGTTTGGTTGCGTGCAGATGTGGGTGTGTATTTACCTGCTTACCAATGTTTTCGTGTTCGTGTGCGTGGATGTGGGTGTCTGGGTACTTAAATAAACATGCATAACATGCATACTTGGATAATATGCCAAACCCCATACATATGTAGTAACGTGTGCAAACGACAGCATAGATGCATGGCAGCGTAAGTATACATTTGCATGTTCATATGCACACGTGAATAATACAAACCGAGTTCTTGCGTAGGCGCGCATTGCCATCTGCCGAGACTCCTGGCAAACGGCATGTTCTAGCAGCTCCATGGGCACATTCACGCTCAGACATGGATATATTAACAAGGCTTTACATGATACGGTGGCCAGTACACTAAGCCCAAAGACCATAAACTCGAAAAATGTTCTGTTTGCGCTGCCCTTACAGTTGTAAAGGGATTCCAGGCACTATCTCCTTACAACGCCTGCAGTACGCACATCCAACGAGGACTTTGTGGCCTAGTTCACCACCTGTGGCTGCTACAGTTGGCCATCTTGCTGTTGCTGATGCTGTAGCTGACGCTTGCCTAAGTGTACCTGCTGCTATGACAGCTGCTGCTACCGCTGCTGCCTCAGGTTGCTTCAAATGGTACAATAATAAGCTCGAATTGGACTTGTGCCGCTGATTGTTTGACTAGCCGTCTAAAGTTTTGTGTTTTGGTTCTTCAGAGGAGGAGGTGAACTCTCCACGCTAGGGAAAAAGTGAGTAGCGAGAGACTCGGCTTCTGCTGCTATTTCTGCTTTTACGTCTCCGATTTTTTCATATATTGCTGCTTCAGTTGCGTCCCCTCCTCCTCCTAAGCCCCCGCCATCACTTGCTGCTGCTTCTGCGCCTGGTGTTGCGGCTGTTGTTGCAGCCGTGGGCATTTGGTGTCATTTGCAGACCACCGCTCCATGCAGATGATTGTCACCTGTGCGGGTGAGTCCTCCGCGGGTCATCCCGGAGACCAGAAAGGGTATAAGCAGGTGTTTTCTTGCTTTTGGCGTCCAGGGTTTAAGAATTAGGGTTTCGTGCATGCAAATCACGACTTGGTATTCGGGGTTTGCGTTTTCAGCTATCTTAGGCGTTGATTTTTTGACTTTTCCGCGGAAGTTCTGCAAAAGTATCAACTCAGGAGTGACCCTGGTGAGGCTTTATGGGTTATGACTTAGCTTTAGTTGACTTACTGATGCCCACTACTCAGCCTCCGGCCTAGGTAGTGCTGTCCTGCAGGGAGTTCCTCTGCTTGGTTTGATTGCGCCCAGATATTTAGATTATGTGGGCCACAATGGTTTAGGGTTAAATGTTTGAAGTTTGGGGTGTTTGTGTTCGAGGCAGATGGATTTGGGAGTTGGGGGGATTATCTTCACTTCAGGAATGGTCTCTTCACACTCAAAGGGTCTGCTGCTGCGCATACGTTGAGAGTTTAAGCACTGCCTACAACGCAGTTACAGCAAGCCACTTGGGAATAGGACTCAAAGTCTCAGATATGCTGTACCCCACATGTTTATGATGAAAGGGGTGCTGTGTCCCCCTGTACTTCAGCGTCCCTTTCATTCGTCTTGGGTGAAAACTCTGAAATTCCGTCCCATCGTCTGGGATTCACCAACTCCCTTTTTCTTGTATTCTTCTGTTTAGGTTGCCCTAACAGGCAAGAATCGCTGTGGGCCTCTGTGAGCCGCGCGGCCCTTCACAGCGGCCCGTTGGGTATCTTCGGGCTTATTCGCCTCATTTTCATGTCGCTGACAAATTTGCATGTAAGCTGCAGCTTCCTCCATTACTGCAAAGCCCTAAACCGTTAACTCTAACCTCTGCACTTAGCCTAAATGCACACGTGCACAGGTGTAGCTCACTTCTCCGTTGTGAATTTCACATCAAGGCCTAAGATTCCAGCAGCCAGGAAGGACCATAAGACACTCTCCGCATCATCGGTCCTTCTTTGATGCGTCCGTCTCTTTTGCCCCCCTCCCCCCGATTGCTTCCCTCCCTCTACCTGCAGTGTTTTCGTTGCACCCGCGTGCCGCTCTTTCATGTTGTGTTCTGCTCATTACTGTTGTGCGTATTGTCTGTAGGTCTCCGAGACAGAATACGGCCTGCATTGGAATTTTTACATGACCCTAATGGTGGTTTTCGTATGTAGGCATCCAAAATTGTCAATGCCTAAGCCTTAGGCACTAAACTACGAGGGCCTTCTGCTTGGAGATGATTAAAATGAATGCCCAGGGTTCTGTTGATATCGTCCTTTAGCCTTAGCAGTCTAGTGTATGAGCTGGCTGGTGAATGCTTCTCATTTTGCCAAATTAAACAATCCCGTGTTGCTGTGTTGTACTCAGTGGGCGAGCTGGTATGCGTCTATAGCGGCCATCCTTACAAAGCTGGGGCAATCGGTCTACTGCTTCTTATTTGTGAGTTTTCCTTTTTCGGATGTCTGCACATACTAAAGCTAGCAGGCCTACGCTGATTTTGTAACCACTCAAATGGAAAATTCAGCAGCATGCACAATGATAGTCGTGCGGCTACGAGGCATGGGCCATGGCTTGGCGGCAACCATGATTCGATATTTTGCAGAGTGTAGGGTCGTAAGGAACAAACGATTATTGCCTACGCCTTGCGACTTTTGCGGGCAGGCTATCAAATCATTATTTCTGTCGGTGATCTTGACGAATGGATGATGGAGGGGGCACGAACAAGTGAGCCTCAAACATCAGGCGTTTGCATCGTAGCAATAATTCGATTAGGCTTGGGCCTAGTGCTCCAGTATTTAGATTGTGCGCCGGCGACTGGTTGCAGATTTCTTCTCGTCCAACAGGGAGGGGATCCTCGGGTCCATAGGTAGGTAGTAAGGCGGCTATTTGGTGTTTTCTCTCCCATGTTGTTCCTGTAGTGTTGGGGAAGCAGCCACTTGCAACTTGTGCGCAGACAGCACCGACATGCAGTCTCCCGCATTTTCATTTTGTTGCTTTTGTCACGTACTTTTTGTGTATGTGTGGTTATCTCTGTATTTTAGGTTTCCTTTGTTTGTTCTTGATTGCCGTTGCCTTGGGACATTTCGTAGTCACGCGGTCACCGACGCAGCAAACAAGAAAGTCCAAGTAAGCAGAGATGCTGGACATGATAGTTGGCATTCACTCCTCGATTATGTTTCCTTCTTAGTTTCTTTCCCTCCTGCAGTGTCTGCTCGTCGCCGCCTCTCCTGCGTGTTTTCCTCGTTGTGTCTGCTTCTTATCTCGCCATTATCACGTGACGTTATGCCCTCTCACTATCTTCTGCCTTACAGGACCACCAACAAGCGGCTGAATTTACTTTCCCTCGTCCTGCACCTCTACTTGTAGGTCGTATTCAGTTGGCCTCCGCCTTATTTTACAGCTTACCAGGTGTCCAAGCTCTGTTGCATTTTTAGTTTCGTTCGTGCATTTGTGTGGCATATGCAACACGAATGCGCGAACGAAGCTAAAAATGCAGCAGCATTTTGACCCCCTAGTTCTGCTAGGGTGTCGGTACTTTATCATCTTCTCCGTGTAATCAGTGCGTGTCTTTTGTGCCACTCAGTTTCGCATTTCTGTTCATTTCTTTTGGTTTGTTGTTGCAAGAGGGCATTGGTCTGTTAGCTCGACGCCGTTTTGTTAATCTCACATGGGTGGCCTTCGTTGGAGGCATTGAACTATTCGCTGTGGGCACAGCAACTCTCTCAGATGCGCTGGCTGGTGAGCGCTAGTCTTTGGACAGTATTTATGATGGGTGATTGGGAGATGCTCAGCATTTTCAGTTGTCAAAGGCCCTTTTGGGAACAGCACGTTAGTAACTGTTCTATTCTGTGCTCTGTTTCTGTGCGTACAGCTCGTGCGTGCCCGCAGTGGTCACTTAAGGGAACCAACGACAATCAGCTAATCATCTTTCTGCTTGCTAATGTCTGTGTGGGGGCTGTTAACATCTCTATTCGAACTTTGTTACAGCCTGCAGTTGCGGTGTGGTTCATCATGACGAGTTACATGCTCATTCTGTTTATCTGCGCCCACCGCCTAGGTGTTGCAGATAAGCGCATACGAATCTTGTGAAATTCTCCATAGTTAAAAGGTGGGAACAAATGGTGGCGGCATCCTATGCTGCCAACTGGTAGGCAAGTGATGGCTTGGAGGGGGTGAACAGACAGGTTGCCTTGCCTCAACGGCACGAACCGTCACTGAATTGCCAGTACCACGTTGCATTGTCAGCGCATTAAAGAACATTCTGCACGATGATACGAGCTTTGTCTTGTGCTCGGGCCATGAAGGCCTCACGTTTTCTTCTACTGCAAACTTGCGCCGAAAAAGGCGTGCTTGTCCTCTTGAGAGGGGCATCTTTTGCCGCACATAATGCGTCAGTGATGTTTGCCTGCAAACTGCTTACTCCTACATATAAATGGGCTAGGCAGACAGCTAGCAGATCAATTGACCTCCTCGATGCACGCTATGCACGGGTAGGGGATGGGGGGGAATAGGACAATAGCAATATCTTATGGTCTGGTTAGCCCCTAGCAGCATATCACTCTATGAGGTAGTACACAGAACGAAGGGGGATTTGCGTCCTACAGAACCCACTCAACGTATAATAGCTGCCGTCTGATGAACCGAACAGTTCTAACCAAGCCGATGTATTATGTTTGTTAAGTGGGATAAGTCATAATAGTTCTAAGTGTACAAGAAGGAAGATATATTTTCTCACTTTGACCGAAAAGGGAGCAACAGTGTGATGATATAGGGCCGTCAGATGCTGTGTTTGAGGAAAGTAATGGGTGTTCCGCCGGAAATTAATCCGAATATTTTCGGGCTAGTTAGACACGCTGCTCCGTACAGCGTGCCCAGCACAGCTGTCTAAGGTGTAAGTAATAGGGAAAAGCGCAATAGCTGTTGAGCATCAAGAAGAGCATTATTTGCAATACTTTCACAGGCGATGGAAGCAAGCAGTAATAGCCGTGCATGCACTGTCGAGGTGGGCCCCACAATATTTTTCATCGGGCCTTCTTATGAACAGGAAGAGAAATACTTGGAAAATTGATATGTTGTGTTTTATGAATTATTTAGGGTAACAGAAATCGGATGGGTGCTGCACTAGTAAGACTTATGCGCGTGCTCATCTGCTCTTCCCGGCTGTCTAGCCTGTCTTATACATGCCTCCACACACTGAAACATTTGAGGAGTATGGAGGAGCGGAATACGTCTTCGTTCAGTTCTTTTAGCATTTTCCCTTTTTAGAGCTGTCTAAGGTTCTTTTTATCCCGTTCCGACGTCATCTCCGCCTCCACCTCTTGCGTTCGGTGATGGGGTGTGTCTAATTAGTTCTACGCCGAGTGGTTATTGCCTGACCCCTAAGATGCTTTTTCTCTCTCCATGCCTGCTGCGTAGTCGTAGCAAGCGTCTTCTAGTGCAGCTGAAGAGCGCCGCCCTCTCTAACTTCTTTTATATGACGCACAAATCACCGAGCAAAAAGAACACAAGGATTGCACTTAGGAAGCATGATCCAAGGGCAGGAAAACACGTGTAAGATGCATGTACATCGCGGCGCCTTTGTGTAAATGTGCATGGATTTTGCTCGTATGCTTTCCGCCAGTTGCTATGCGCAGTTTCTCTGCATCGTGGCAGTCTGGAGGTGCACCTTCTCAGGGGTTTCTGCTGCCGCTTCTCGGGGAGTTTATGTAGATGTATTGACTTATGTGTTATTGTTCTGTGATTTCGTTTCTGTATTTCAGAATGTTCTATGAGACGCGCCAGCCGCCAGAGGGCTCGAAGAAACGACTCACCCTTCACATGCAAAAGTACATACACTGGACAGGGAAGAACATGAAGCTCATGGCGAAGAAGGTTGAGAGAGCCTGGGAATACGGGTCTTTTCAAAAGTACTTCGACGAAAGATATCCAACACTAACAGATACACGGGGGAGGTGAGGCTGCAGCATTTTTGTTTCTACCGCTGCTTTCTCGGTGCTCTAGTGGCTGGTAGTCTGGCAAGCAGGCTCATGGGATGGTTGATGCTGGTCAGTGCTTCTGTATTTATGCTTTTTTACTGGATATGGGTCTGTTGTACTGCAGGAGTCTGCCACGCATGAAGTGAACCTTTTGTTGCCGCCGTAGTGGAATTCTACGTCCGCAGCAACAGCACCGTGAGTGACACCGTGTACATATCTTTTTTGTTCTATAAGACAGTGATTACGGCTAACTCAGCTATCGTACTGGGCTCGGCAGCGCCTTTCTCGCCACCCACCCCCACCCCCACACCCCAAGAGAATGATACGTCGGCATGCATTGTGGGTTGCATGCATGATGCATATGTACGTATATAGAGGCAAGCTTAACTATGGGTACTCACTTGGCGCGCCTGGGGAAATAGGCGTTCGCGTGGCTGCTAGGGGATTCAGCACACCGACTGCTGCAATTCCTACGAAAGACTGCGCACACCTTAGCTTTTCTGCCGCTACCTGCGCAGACCTAAACATGTCATGATATGCTTTTTCTGAGTGAAAGGTGAAGAGACATCTGTTTGTCTGTATATTACCCAAAAATTGTTTCAAATGTATGGGGGCATGCAACGGAAGGAACAGCATTCACCTTGGCGAGAAACAGTCACCAGATCCAGCTGAAAAGCACTCGAGTTACTCAAAAAGTATCGGGGTGAGCCTTTTTATAACAATTTTGCAACGTATTGGGTACAGGTTAAAGCACTTTGCCTTGTGAAGCCGGGACATTATGAGGAAGCAATGCCACAGATGTAACTGTATTGACAGAAGAAGGACACAAACGTGGAAAGCCAAGGCTCACTAATATTTGATCCTTCCCCTCCACACCAATCGCATCCTCAAGAAAGCAAATTCGGCGAAGACTCATGCAGCACTGTGGCGGCCTTGCGCGTTGACACGCACACCCTGCCCATTAGCGGCAACATTTGATTGGAAGGGATCCGGTGTACCAGCTCTTACCTCACCATTTCTTCAGCATACTAAGAACCCGGGAAGTGTGACTGCACAACCCGCCTTGTGGCTGTGATGGGCGTGGAGGACAGAAGCACTTTCCCTCATAAGCCCGTCGATGCTTTATCGCAATTCGTACAGAAAATGGGCCCGGGTGCATGCACCCCGTCCAACTGTTGCAGTGGATGCAATGGCTGCTAGCGCTCAGCGTGATGCATGATTGATTTCACTGGTTTGGGGATTTAGGAAAACAACAGTTCAGCGATAAACGAGCACGGAAAACAGCTCAGTGACATCCACAATATTACTATATTTCAGGGATAAGCACCAGGAAGAGTTGGGCGTCCTAAATTTAGTGCGTGGCAATTGGCGTGGAGGACAGAAGCACTTTCCCTCATAAGCCCGTCGATGCTTTATCGCAATTCGTACAGAAAATGGGCCCGGGTGCATGCACTCCGTCCAAGTAATCCACGAATAGTGCATAGATGAAGGAAAATATTGAACTTTAATTTTATTTAGTGGAGATAAATTGACACGTCGTCGATGCCCCAGGATGCTGTGCATGGGTTTGCCTTCTTTGGCATTGTGCTGCGGATATCAGAATGAATATCAGCTGGCAAGGAGGGAAGGGCAAAAGCATCACCCTACCTTCCGAAAGAGAGTAGGAGCGCGGGTCCTGTATGGCTCAGTTCGATTTCTACAGGCACCTGCAGCAACAGAATCCTCACATTCCGCCTCAACGTGGGCTCTCCAACGGAAACGCAGCAGAACAGAGACGCACTGACAGTCTGTCCGGGTAGGAGTGGCCGCAGCTGTCTATTCCTCTCCTTGCACACACCTTAGGAGTTGGGGGCACCAAAATCAGGCGTCAGGAACTCTTAACTCTAAAAGGTTGACGCACTTGGGGGGCCCTCTATATTAATGCCAAGATGAACGGAATGTATTGAATTTGCTGCTGAACTAATGGAGTTTGTCGACAAACTCACTTGCGGACACCAGTTAGAAGATTCTAGTCCATGAATGCCAAGGTAAATGAATGTGGAGAACTGAGGTACCCCGAGTTCCATTTTTCCCTTACTTGTCCAAACTACTGTGCCGTTGATCTTCACATAGACGCTTTCCCCTAAAACGATATGTGGATGTTACAGCGAAATAGAGAGGGGACAACCCATTGCTTCACCTTCCCATTTGTCGAAGAAGTGTAAACGGGCCTTCATTTTCAGTTTTATATGCTCTGGCAGGTCCAAGTAAGCAGCCCGAACGGTCTTACCCGCCAGCTTACTGAGGCTTTTCGTTGCACTGGGTAGATGAACTGCATGGCCAAGCTACCCTACCAGTGGCCTCCAAGGAATTTGTCATATGACCCCTCACAAGAGCTTGTTGACTGCCAGAGAAAAGGAGCTTCACCCCCTTTCCCTTGTGGACGCACGTTCAGTGAATGCGCCTTACGGTGTATGACCATGTGCCGTCTGCTTGTCCACCATCTTGAAACGTGTTCAAGCGGGCCAGGTACCTGCAGATTACTTCCTTTAATACTGCAGAAGTGCTTATGAAAACATCGCCATGAATCACCACTCGTTGTTCCCAGCTGAAGAAACCGGCTCCGCTGAGGACAAAGACCCCGCCAGGGTGGTCGGCCCCAGCTGGACGAGGTGTCTCTCATCGTTGACAGATATTAAATGAGTCTTTGTTCCAGACAATATGAGCGAGTGGCCATCCCGATACAATGATACCGGGCCTGTAAGGGTTAGCCAAAATAGCACCAAAGGTGCCTGTGGTGCTGCTGCAGCCACGTCGCTGCCTACCTCTTTCGATACGGTCGAAACGAACGAGCTCAGCTACAAAATGGGGCCGCGGTTTCTCGAAGACACTTAAGCTTGGTAGAAGATTCGCTCCGTTCAACTTCACTTGTGTCCCGTTTTTCGTAGAATTCTGAACACGCACCCCTTGAGCAGGGACTGCGTGCCGTCCGTGGTGGACTACACATGCAAGAACAGTAAATAAAAATGTGCATTCATGCATTATGGTTGTGGCTGTCTGGTGAAAGGGGGGCTGGTGATGTTTTTCTCCCTATGGGGTTTGCCCAGGCGCATCCGTGCAAGGTGTATGTACGCGATGGTGTACTACGCTTGCTAAGCTAACTCAGGTGACCTTTGACACACAAGTATATTACACACATGGTACCTCAGAATGCAAACATGTGTGGAAACTAGAGAAACAGAGGTGCCTTTTTGTGAGTTCGTAGCTTCAGAGCTAGAGCGGCGTTCGCTTACTTAGCCAGAGCTTAAATGCCGACGCCTTGGTACAACACATGCCGAAAAGCAAGCAGCTACATTCAAACTGAACTTAGGTTTAAGGATTATATGTTTGCTTGACAGGTTCGGTAGAAGGAAACTCGTCAGTTACACGAATTTGTGCTTATCAGCATATTCCACCTTCTGCGCCGTTTCACCGTCGAAGCCTCCCACAAAGCAACAGACGGCAAGGCAGAAGTTATGACAGAAGCATCATGTTAGAGTGGTTACAAAGGCTGAATAGTGCAATCCACCATGAGCACAAGGCATAGTCTGGCAGAAAGACAGGACATTAGTCCCACATAATGTGCTTGTCATACAAATACCACGTACAACATGGACAAGATACTTGTTCCACATAAGTTGCTTGCCATAGAAATACCACCTACAATACGGAAATTCTCTGTAATCAGATTTACTGAGTGAAGCTGCTTCTTTTCGAATCACTATCGGGCCACGGTTTAAGGAATAAAAATTCCAGTGGAGGTGGACAGAGTGCTCCACCAGGCAGTTCGTCGGAACAGTAACGAAGTTTGTTTTGCCCAACGCGAAGAGCCTTGAAATAATCGTTATTTGCCCTAGTGCATTTATTGGTGGGTTTTCCGTGTTTTGTTCGTTTCAGGCACTTCGATTCGAGGGTAACTACTGCTTGCATACGAAATGCTTTGTGCAAACAACCATCGCGGCATTTGCCGTCTAAATGCCCTTACCCGTGATGTACCAATTGCAGCTTTAGAAGCTCATTTATCCCTGCTGAACTGTGTCTCAGCATTTGCTTAGACAATGAGAGTTTGCATGATTGTGACTTTGTAGGATACTTCAATTCTTCTGTAGGAATTGAGGAATTCAGTTGTTTGATACTTCAGTGCAACACTATCGCCTTGCTGTTGGCTGAAAAGTACTCCAAGGAGGACTTAGCAAGAAGACATGAGCAATGGAGCCGAAGTGTAGAAATGATGCCCGCTGCCGCCTTCTTGTGATGCTTGCAGACGTGCTTGCAATCTGCCCTCGCTGAGGCATTACTTGCGACCGGGTGGCCACCTACTTTTATGCATAGCCAAGGTTCGTATTTACTCCGTTACAGCATAATAGCCTTTTCTGTTTGCCTTCGCTACTCTAAAAGGCGTTCGTTTGGGACACAATCGCGTTGCAGTGTTCGTCAGCATTGGCTTGTGCTTTCCTGCCGGTCTTAGCAAAAAATTCTTCTCTCATAGGCTGAAAGGTGCCTAACGTGTTGATTGGATTCCCTAGGAGATAGGTGCTCGCACAAACGCACGCATAAAGGACATGTGCTGCCAACTGCACCTATGCCGACCGGCTAGTGTGGTAAAAGACCGATGTCTAGCTACCTTTGGCCACCTGCACAGTGCTAATCACTTAATGTAACTTGTGTGACTCAAATATGTCAATGTTTACACCCTGCAATCCACTGTTTTTTCCGCCTACAACTCCAACTGACCATCGCTCTGTGGACCGGCGGCAACCCGCTCCGGCGAAGTACACTTCCCACCGTCCGTAGGAGTCCGTAGTCCCCGAAAAACAGCAAAATAGGTCTAAATAATGTTTAATGTAAGAGTTCGAGTAACTATGATCTGGGTGTCTATGGTTTACGGCTGCCATCCCAGCAAGCCTGCTGCCACGTTAGCGAACAGTCCCTGCTGTCGCGAGCATTCACAGACTGCAGTTTACACACAGTGAAGGCTCGGCGCCTTTAACTAGTTTGGTATTGCCTAACTCTTAAATATTGTATGTTAAGGAGGAGACGTCAGATCGTGGAACCAAAGGGAAGAGAAGGTGGGCAGCGTGTAGATGAGCTCAGTGCTCTGCCGTTGTCGGCAGAGGCTTGCCGGATGGTGAGTGTTTCAGGAGACACTGCCAAGGAGTGGCAGTGTGTCCTGAAACACTCACCATACACATTAATGACATTAATGACGAAACACATTAAATTTTCAGTTAGCTCATATGTTTAACTCGTTACGAACGCCAGTGATGCGTGAACATTTTTTTTTTAGCCGAACGACTGTAGTAACAGCATAGTAGCAGCAAGACACTAACCTTCGCTGCAGGGCCTGCACTACAGTGGAGTCAGGCATTGCAACCTCATCCAATGCCTCATAGAATATGGTGTATAATGAGCCTAATTGCACATAAACTGTCAAAAAAATCTTTAAGTTAGAATATTAATGAATATACACTAGACGCTAATGTTCAGTTACGCTAAAGGAGGCGGGCGGACACATCCATAGGAAAGGGACACCGCGGGCCGCAGCCGAGGCCGCGCGGGCAAGCTTAGGGTTAGCTGGTAGCGAGGTTGAAAACGGACGGGTAGAAGCCTTCGTTTTGTGGGTTTACGTTTACTATGACCTTTGATCTATCAATTCAAGGCGGCAGGCTTGTGCCTTGTGTTGTCGTTAAGCATTAAATCATACACCAGCGTAACCAACCCACGACCACTGCACTGGCAGTCTTAGATTGCGGTGGCCTTTTCTGGAAAAGCGACAGCAGAAAGCCCCCAGGAAACTAAGACATGTTCGGAATAGAATAATGATTTTGTTCTCCTCCAGCCGTGGCCGGCTGGCCTGGGGACCCCTGGTTGTGCTGACCCTGTGGGCAACGACAAGAGGGGTCATTTCAACACAAAAGACAGCGTTCAACTCTCCCCATTTTGCTTCTACAATAAGCGAAGTGCGAAGGCATGACGGGTTCGAGGAGCTCCCCTTCGTGTCTTTGGGCACCAGCGGATCGGTCGGGCTCTTGAGTCCTGAAGACCACAGAGACCAACCCATCGGTAAGAAGATGCTCAGTTCTTATCCGGAAGTGACTACAAAGAACGAAGCAGAACAAGTGAATGTTCATGCACGTGCATCATATGAACAACGCCCCAGTTTGTTAGTTACATACGTGCGGGCTTCGAGTCTGCCGACTCGCCCAATGGGCAGCACTTTGCAAGTGCCAGTGGGAATGAAGCCTAACATGACCTAACGCAAGAAAGCGTATGCACCGATGATACAAGTTGTATGTTAAGATGGTTTGGAGCCACCGTTTTGTGCTGTTGACGAAACGCAGAGTATGTTGATGACTTGAAAAATAACGACGATGAAAAGTTTTCGGGGCTCCAGCTAGCAAACTGTAAGCAAAAGATACACCTGACAGATTCTGCGTTCCTCAAGATAGAGTCTCTGCTTATCGTCATTGGAAAAGAACTGCAGGACAAGTAGGATATGCGATCTTAAAAAAAAATAAAGA
>CAJFCX010000299.1:0-23843 GCA_904066255.1 Eimeria sp. OTU-X
GGGCTTTGCACCGCTGTTACCAGGACACTTAACGACTGCCATTGAATTCAATTGGGAACTCCTTTAGTGTTCTTCTACTCTGTTGCAGATCATGCGGCACGTCCGCTAGGCTCGACGGGTTACGGCTAAAGTAGAGGACCGTATCAAAGGATTAAACCCAGCGGAAGATCTGGGAACCAAGCTTTGCTGTTTCCGTGCTGTGAACCGGATACAGCCTAGCCCTGTGAGCAGTCCTGCATACACAGGGGCCGCAGTCGAAATTCCAACGAGATGAAGTAGTAGAAAGGGATGTTTAAAGACTTGTAGAAGTACACGAGTTTATAACTCAGAAGTGGTTCAATAAATCCAGAGCTGCACAGATTCACGGAAAGTGGAGAGGCATACTAATACTTCCCTATAGGAGGAAGAGGCACAGCTGGAAGTCTCCGTGGGAACCCCCGTTCCCATGTCGGCTACTGGCCAAAGAGCACTACCAGACGCCTAATCATTTACATAGGTGTAGCATCCACAGAAACATGTCCGTCTCGCATTAGAGCAACAAACGACACGCCCATGTCGAAGCACCAGATACACCTCAAATCTCACCGCATGTAAAAAGACACAATACATGACTTAAAAAAATCGGCAGTTCTAGATAAATGAAAGTGAAGAGCCCTTCCAAACGCATTTCCGTGCTGTGCAAGCAGTCAGCCAGCCCCAAACAGTTCACGTGTGCCTTGTTGGCAGTAGGCTCGAAGATAATTCCGCTAGAGAGGGACAAGTAGGCTCAATTCTGTCTTATTTCATCTTTCTATTGTGTTTCTGACATTATTCTTAAAATTCCAGGCACACTGTAGTGCCAGGCACTACAGGCCGTCCTCCGGTTCTTCCCGGCGCCTCGCAGGCTGCGTTCAAGAGTGAGTATTTGTTCACCTGCAGCAACGTACACCCTGGCGCTCTTTTTAAAAAGCAGTTGTGTCAAATCTCCATAGCTGGAGGGACCGGTTTCGCCAGGACACGAGCGGAACAGCCCATTATGATGCGTTCATGAGCGGCCCCTAGAGTTTCGTCGGCTTCTCTCGCTTGTACACGTTCCCCATATTCGAATCTTGTACCGAACCTGTATTGAGACTCAGCTTAGTGCTACCCGAATTGGATCAATTGAGGGAGCAGCTCCACCAGGCAACACCCGCCAACAGTACAGACAAGGGCAGGCGGGCATCACATTCGCCGGCGGCGGTGAAGGCTCTTGCAGTGTTCTGCCGCTATTGGAGTTTCCTGCTTGCTTTTGGAGTATTGGATTCCAATAGATCCGTGTGGGTGAGAGTTCGTGCCGCAGGATGTGTGACGTATGCATGTGCTGTGTGCATCAGACACCTGCATCGGATTTGTTTTGAGGTTCTCTCCGCAAAATGGCACAACAGCTGCCTGTACAGCTCACCCAAATTGTAAACGTAAGGCATTAAGTGTCCCTGCATTTTCGTGTGCTTATATTTACCCCCACCCCTTCTTGTGCACACGGGAATCCCAGCGCGTTTTCTCCCGCGACGATGTATATTGGAGATTTCTTGTGTTTGCCACATCTACGTGCGGTGACGATCCCATTTATTCCGTTGAATGGTTTTGCCAGACTGTGTTTGGGATGCCGGTGAGGAGTAGCAGCTGCGCGTTTGTATGTGTTCGGGGTGCAGCTGGGGGACACCGGAGTTAAAAGTGCCTCCTTTCGGTTTGGTAATGTGGCAGTGGACGGCGACAAGCATTTGGTGGTGAGGGATGTGGAGAGCAATGAGCTATACTTTGTGACTCTGAACCCAAAGGAGGCATTGGAGTCCCCGGGAAGCCCCGGCGCCTATTCTGTGTCCAAGAAACCCACGCAGGCGGAGGCGGCGCTGCATCACCCGACGGACCCCATCGTTGCTTTGCGGGCGAAGGCTGATGGCGGGCAGCAAGTGGTGCAGGTGCTGAACCTGGAGACCAAGGCCCGGATGGGTACGGCCCCCATGCCGGAATCTATTGTTTACTGGAGATGGGTGGCACCCCGCGTGCTCGCCTTAGTCACGGAAAAGGCTGTCTGGCACTGGACATTGGGGGAGGGGGCTGAGGCGGGGGAGCCGCAGAAGATCTGCGAGAGGGAAGGCCGGCTCGCGGAGGGGGTGCAGATTATCGGCTACTCCACTGACAAGGAGATGAAGTGGTGCGTTCTCACAGGCATCAGCACACAGGACGGAGGGAAGACCATCGATGGTTCCCTGCAGCTATATTCGATGGAGCTGAAGAAGCACCAGCAACTTGAGGGGCATGCGGCCTGCTTCGGGGGGTTGGTGGTAGACGAGGCGTTGGGACCGCAGCCAGTCATTTGCTTCGCCGAGAAGAAACGGGGAAGCCCTGAGTTCAAGCTTCACGTTAGGGACTTGGCCCCCAAGAGGGAGGACGGTAAGCCTCCCCTCCGTGTGTGTACAGACATTGCGCTGTCGCCGGATGCGCCCTCGGACTTCCCACTTGCCGTCCATCTCAGCAAGAAGCTCGGCCTCGTGTTCTTAGTCACCAAGGGCGGCTTTCTGCTGCTCTTCGACGCCTTCACCGGCACGCAGCTGTTGCGGCACCGCATTTCACAGGACCCCGTTTTCCTTACTGCGGATTCTCCCCAAACGGGAGGCGTTATCACTGTTCACAAAAAAGGCACAGTGGCACTCACAACCGTCAACGTGGGTCTCCTCGGCCCCTACATGCAACATGCTTTGCCCCACCTTCCAAACAGAGCCCAAATCTACCTGAGTTTGGCGAAGCGCTACGGCCTACCGGGAGCGGACGACACTCTTGTTCAGGTGAGGTGGCATGTGTCCGCCTCACGCGTGCCTCGTATTCGTTGCGCATGCGCTGTCTTCTCGTGCTGGAACACCTCTGCCTTCTTGACCGTGCTTCTGGCCCGTTTTCTTGTGCTGCTTGCTGCTTGATTCTGGCTTCTTGAGCACGTGCGGCATGCATGCAGGCCTTCAACCAACACTTTGCCAGCGGCGACTACCGGGGAGCTGCGCGCATCTGTGCTACGCTTAAGTCCGGGCGGCTGCGGACGCCGCAAGTGCTGCAGCAATTTAAGGGGGTTCCGGCACAACCAGGGCAGACGTCCGCCATTTTGCTGTACTTCTCAACTCTCCTGGAATATGGGTCTTTGAATGCGGTGGAGAGTTTGGAACTGGTGCGCCCTGTGGTGGCCCAAGGAAGGAAGGATTTCATTATGACTTGGCTGCGAGAAGACAAGCTGGAGTGTACGGAGGAACTGGGGGATGTGCTGAGGCCTCTTGACCCAACGCTTGCCACTCAGGTTTACAAGAAGGCCAAGGCTGGCCAGAAGGTCATGCTTATGCTGGTGGAGCAGGGCAAGACTGACGAGCTGCTGGAGTACGCAGCACAGACTCGCATGCAGGCGGACTACTCCGCGTTGTTGCGTTCGATGCTGGCGACCAACCCGGAGGGCGCCATGGCATTTGCGCAGAAGTTGCTGGCTACGGAGCCGCCGCTTGTAGACCCCAACCAAGTGGTAGATGTCCTGTTGCAGCAGCAACGCTTTCAAGAGTTGTCATCGTTGTTGCTGGAATATTTGAAGGGGAACAAGCCTGAGCAGGGGCCCCTGCAGACGCGGCTGTTCGAAATTAACCTGAAGCACTCCCCTCAAGTTGCCGAGGCCATTTTCCAAATGGAAATGCTGACCCACTACGACCGGCAAAAAGTGGGGGCTTTGTGCGAGGCGGCGGGGCTGTACCAGCGCGCCCTGGAGAACTACACAGAGCTGGCAGATGTGAAGCGCGTGCTCCTGCAGACGGGAGGCAAGATATCGCAGGAATGGATGGCACAGTTCTTTGGCCGCATGGCCCCCGAAGTCTGTGTGGAGATCTTGACCGATATGCTGCGCGCTTCCTCTCAGAATCTCCAGGCCGTCGTGGGCGTGGCCATCAAGTTCCACGAGCAACTCGGCACGGAGCGGCTCATTGCCATGTTCGAGCGTTTCAGCAGCTATGAAGGCATTTTTTACTTTTTGGGCTCCATCCTCGCCTTCTCCACAGACCCAGAGGTCCACTTCAAGTACATCGAGGCGGCAGCAAAACTCAACCACACTCAGGAGGTCGAGCGTGTCTGTAGAGAAAGCAAGCACTACGAGCCGCAGCGCGTAAAGGAGTTCCTCAAGGTATGTTGCACATGCAGTCTATGTACATTGTACACACTTGTGCTTTTGCGGCCTTGGTGGTCTTCTCCGCTCTTCTAGTGTTCATGGACACTAGAAGCAGAGCTAGGCACATGTTCCACTTAGATGGGTTTTGAGGCGCTTCACTCCCCACAGGATGTTTCTCGTGACGCTGCCCGCAACAAGGCCCTTAAGTTTTTTCGCTTTGCAAGTGTCAAGCCCAACTACAGGCAGTTTCCCTTTCCCACAATCCAATCTGCTTTTGAGTGTGTTGCTCTCCCTGTGCGGTTAATTGCAGCAAGCCAAGCTTAGCGACCCCAGGCCCTTGATATACGTCTGCGACCTGCACGGCTTTGTCATTGAGCTCACAGAGTACCTGTACAAACACTCCTTGCTGCGTTACATTGAGGTGTACGTCTCGCGTGTGAATTCGGCGAATGCCCCGCTGGTGGTGGGTGCTCTCGTGGACCTAGACGCCCCAGAGGACTTCATCAAACAACTGCTGCAGGCGGTCCGCGGGAACTGCAGCGCCTCCCAGCTCGTAGAAGAGGTCGAGAAAAGGAACAGATTGAGGTTGTTGCTGCAGTGGCTTGAGCAGCGCGTGGCGGAGGGAAACCAGGACCCAGCAGTCCACAATGCTCTGGCCAAGATATTTATCGATACCAACCGGTAAGGCCCATCCTCAATGTGTCGCACTGCACAGGCACCATAACACTGCGCAACTGTGGCTGCAAACGCGAGAATGCTTGCTACATGATGCATGTTTTAGTAATACGGTGGTTTTTAATGTAAGGGGTAGACTGTCGTGCTGCGAAAATGCATGTCAAAGTACCCCTAGAAAGTAGGTATTAGGTGTTGGGGGGAGTCGCACCTCTCTTGCTCTCATCTGGTGCCCTCAGCGACGCGGAGAACTTTTTGAAGACGAATGCCTTCTACGATTCGATGGAAGTGGGGAAGTATTGCGAAGAGCGGGACCCACATTTGGCGTTCATTGCTTACAAAAGAGCTTGGGGACCCTGTGACAGGCAGCTGGTCGAGCTTACGAACAAGAACGGCCTATTTCGGCTCCAAGCCCGGTAATTCTTCCTCATCCCGTATGCCTAGCGAAGAAGCAACAGGTGTACTTCTTAGCTTTTGCCTGCTTTTTGCCCGTGCATGCAGATACCTCGTGGAGCGTCAGTGCGCGGAGCTATGGGCTTACGTTCTGAGGCCAGAGAATAATTATCGACGGTCGGTGATAGACCAAGTGGTATCCTCAGCTCTTCCCGAATCATCTTCTGCTGACGAGGTGTCTGCGGCAGTGAATGCCTTCATCAGCGCGCAGCTGCCTCAGGAGCTGACGGAGCTACTTGAGAAGATTGTGCTGCACAACAGCGACTTCAGCTCAAACCAGAACTTGCAGAACCTGCTTATTCTAACAGCCATCAAAGCAGAGCCTTCGCGCGTTATGGGGTATATCAACCGGCTACAAAACTTCGACGGCGCGGCGATTGCACAGGTTGCCCTGGAGAACGGCCTGCGGGAGGAAGCGTTAACGATCTACCGGAAATTTGGGTTGTTGGCGGAGGCCGCAGACACTCTTCTGGAAGCTGCTGCTGGTGGGGGCGAACAGGAACTCGAGAGAGCCCAAGAATTCGCTCAGCGCTGTGGCAATGCGGAGGTCTGGCGTAAGCTGGGGAGGGCGCAGCTACGGCAGGGGCGTGTGGTCGAGGCTGTCGACTCTTTGATCAAAGCTGGCGACGGCGAAGTTTTCAGGGAGGTTGTTGAGAAGGCAACTGAGCAAGGCGCCTTTGAGGCATTGGCGGACTACCTGCTCATGGCTCGCAAAAGCGTTACCATCAAGGACCAGACTCTGGATTCGGAGCTTCTCTACTCCTACGCCATGACTGAAAGACTTGAGGACCTGGAGTTGTTTCTCAATGGGCCGAACACCGCTAATGTTCAGGCCGTAGGGGACAGGCTCTTCGAACAAGGTCGCTACGAAGTACGCATGCTGGATGCAGCCCCTGACAGGCGCGACAAGCATTCAAGACTCTGTTGTTTGATTGCATGAGCGTTCACGTATTCTGTGTCGCAGTCGAGAGGGACACATTTGAGAGACTAGAGGCCGTGCCTGCTGTGCGGTTTTCTTCTTTCCTCAGGCCGCAAAGATATTGTACCAGAGCTTGCCAAATTACAGTAAGCTGGCTAGCTGCTTTGTGCGGATGAAGGACTTTGGGGCGGCTGTGGATGCCGCGCGGAAGGCAAAGAACCCTAAGACGTGGAAGGAGGTGGCCTTTGGAGCCTTAAATGAAGGAGACATAAAGTGCGCCCACACAGCTGGACTGCAGCTTATTGCCCACCCTGACCTGCTCGACGCTTTGGTTGAGGAGTACGAGAGATGGGGCTTGCATAAGCAGCTCATGGAACTTCTGGTGAGCTCCAGCTCTTCCGCAGGCGAACACGTTGACAGAGACGGCGCCGTTGTGCCATAGATGACGTGCATGGTCTGCCCTATTCGCTTGCACAGGAGACAGGAGCTCAAGGGGAGCGGACTCACGTGGGGCTTTTTACCGAACTGGGAGTGTTGTATGCTACCTATGATAGCACCAAGCTTATGGACCACTGCAAGCAGCACAAGGCGCGCATGAACATCCCCCGACTCATTCGGACATGCGAGAAGTGCTGTCTATGGAAGGAAGCCGTGTACCTACACACAATCTACGACGAGTATGAGCAAGCGGCGAACTGCATGATTCTCCACCCCACGGCGTGGCAGCATGACCAATTCATTCAGGTTTGTCCGATGCCGCCCGTCTGCAGCCTTCGGCTACAGCCTTCGCATTGGGGCCGGGGCATATGGAAGCCCAGTCCCAGTCTGCGTTTGTCATGGAGGAGCTAAAGGGAGCTTAGGCAGGTCCAGAAGTCGTTGCTTCTAGGGTGGAAGAACGAAGATGGAAAGTTGACGCTAGCAGTCTAATTTTGTGAGATATTGTTGTCGGTGTGCATGTACTTCAGGTCGTGCAGAAGGTCTCCAATGTGGAACTTCTCTACCGTGCCATTTCCTTTTACTTGGACGAACATCCACTACAGCTGTGTGCGCTGCTAAAGGGCATAGACCGGAAGGTGGACCACTCCCGGGTAGTGCAACAACTTCGCAAGGCTGGGCATTTGCCCTTGATAGAGAAGTATCTACAGGAGCAGCTACCTTTAAATGTCGCAGCAGTCAACGAAGCTATGTTGGAACTCCTTGTGGAGGCCCAAGATGAGGAGCGTATTCGCGAACTCATCTTGGAATGTGATAATTTCGACCAGTTGGGCCTGGCGAAGCAGCTTGAGGTGCACAAAGAACTTGGCATGCGCAGGTTAGCCCTGGTGCCTCATTTGGGTTTGAATTACACCCTTTATAGTGTACGTTAGGGTGTGTTGCAAGGACGCCTTAGTTCGAAAGATGCTATGATGCGCTACCCAAGGGGCGCGAGTATTGGCAGACGTTGCCCTGGATGCTGACGGGGAAGGCGTCACACGCTCTCTTAACCCTTTACTCTTGACGCTGAACCCTTGGGAGGTGCAGTATGAAGAGGCATTCGTGAACTACAGCTACACGTAGTTGGAAGGCTCGCTGTATGCCAACCGACCCTCTGTACACGGCGATATGCGTTTCAGGATTGCAGCGCTCCTGTATCAGAAGAACAAGAAGTACTCCTTGGCGATCGAACTTTCCAAGAAAGACGCACAGCTTCAAGACTGCATAGAAACCGCAAAGGAGTCAGGCAGCGCGCAGCTGGTGGAAGATTTGCTAAAGTAAGACAGCTTCCTGTCACATTTCCCGTTTTGCTGTACCTTCACTTGGAGCTGTAGCTACATCATTCGCAGTGAGCACTGCCAAGCATCCTTTATTAGAGGGCAGTACGGTGTTTAGTTGAGCACCCGATGTGTTGATTGGGATGGTTATTTACTGCACGTCAGTACAGCCGCAAACATCCGTGAGTTACACTAGCAAGTAGCCACCGTATCAAGTTGCGCCGCTTCCAACATATCTTTGAGTCCCTTGCTGTTTTTGCATCTGCAGATACTTTTTAACGGATTTGAAGGACCCCGAGGCGTTCGCTGCCTGTCTCCACACCTGTTGTGACCTCGTGAAGCCGGATGTGGCACTTGAGTTGGCCTGGCGCCACAAGGTGGTAGACTTCATCATGCCTTACCTTATTCACGTAGGTGTACCCCTGGTTGATGTAAAACAGCTGGATGGTTAAACTTGAGACTGTGGGACTGCAAATAATGTTTTACCGCTTCAAGACACTTTGTCCCTATCTGGCTTCTGCTGTCTGCGTCCCAGGTAGTGCGTGACGTGAACACGCGGCTCGATCAACTGGACAAGCAGCAGCAGCAGCAGCAGCAGTTGCAGCAGAGCGCCCCAAACGATTATGTACCGGACTACAGCATGCAGCCCGTGACGATGCTTCCAGGCATGGGGGGATTGGCTCTGATGCCTCCCGCGCCCAACTGCACCCCGTCTCACCAGACTTTTGGTCAGTCCTCAGAGCATTTGGGCTTGTTTTGTGTGTGCCTGCAACGGGTCAAAGCGGATGCCTTTTTGCAAGAGCATGCACACGCGAAAGTTAGCAACAAGTGCTGGCCTTTGTCTGTGCGCCCGGTTGGCGTACGATAAACTGCGTGGGAGTGTGTCGTAGTTATCTGGCGGCGGAGTGAACGGATGGTAACTTTTTATGCCTGGTATTCACCTGACGCTGTTGTTTATCTGCAGGCGCTACAAGCATCCATCCTCTGTAGGGAAAACAAAAAACCTCGCAGTTGCTGGAAACCTGAAATAGCTGAAGGAGGGCCCCCCATGTGGGCTACGTACTGCAGCAGGAGAGTCGCAGTTGCTGCCTCCTCGACAGTGGCCTCTGCACCGTGGCCCACGAAATTGCTTATTCGCAGTACGTAGAGGCTGCCGTCGCTGACACTGTTACAGGTTCAGCCGCTGCAGTTGATAACGATTTAGAGTTGCCCGCCGTTTTGTCGTGTTTCCTCCACTCCTTTTGTTTACCGCTTTCTCGGCGTTGCTCTGGACTATTCTGATGCTGCCGCTCGTAGCAGCAGTTTTGATGCTGAATTGAGGAAGCAACAGCAGGAGCTGTTGCGGCTTGGACGGACACTTCGCCGCATGTGCTGCGAAACCAGGGAGGAGGACTTCGCAAATATTTGCCTCCTCATGCTGCAACAGAGGGAGGTATAAATGTTTTCTCGTGCTGCAGCTCGGAGGTGGCACCGCTGCAGCCCCTAGCAGCGGCAAAATCATAATACACAGGCTGGGTTCATCCAACTTGCAGCAGAAGCTGCAGCAGCGCCATGGACGGCACGTGCGCTGCAGCGGCAAATGCACCACAGACAAAGGCTTACAACCTCTTTTCCACAACAGGAGTGGGTGTTGACTACCTACGTACTCTCTGCAGCAACTGTTTCGCGGCATTACGCCGAGGCACCACCGTTAAGTATCGGCAATACCGGTTGCCATCCTTGCCTCCATTTTCCACTTGGGTGTGCTGAAAAGTCGGAATCTGCTCCTGCCCTGGCTGTAGGATGATAGCCTGGTGCGGCAGGCGACTTGCTGATGTCAACTGCACCTCCTTGAACGAGCGTCTGACCGCACTTGATTTTTGCTTCACAGTAGCAAAAGCTTGGGCAAAACGGCAACCGGGCAGTTGCTGCTACTGTGGCTAGCAGTGGCCCTGAGTGAGGGTGTCTTGGTGCGTGTCTGTCTAGCAGTTATGCACCAACGTGCTAGCCCTTGTTTCACACGGAAGGTTTTCATCTGTTCTGCTGCTACTGTAGTGCCCCACGTATGCTGCACCGCAACGTTACGCAAGGGATTGCTTGACTGCGTCCCCAAGGTCCCGATGAGCCCCTTTGTGAGCTGCAGCTTTCTGTTGGTGGCTGCCTGTACATCTTTGGCAATGAAACACTAACTACGTGCACAAAGATTGACTAGTTGAGAGGTGGGCTTCGGGCGGAAGCCGCTAGCATTGGGGGTCTGTGCGCTTCTCCAGAAGCCGTCCGCTCCTCGTTGTTTGCTTCGCCGGCTCACTGGGGTAAAAAAAGCGAGAAAGTTGCACTAGACAATGAAACAAATAAGCAATGCCTGGACACCGCAGACGGTCAAATCGTCACAATGAACAAACTAATCCCCACAAAAAACAAGCTTCATTTGAAGAGCAATTTGCATGCCCTACTGCCCACAGGGGACATATTCCTTGTGGGCAACGGTGAGGTGTGGAAGCACACGGTATGTGCATTACTGCCGTGGCGTCACGAGGAGCTTTGCCCGTCATCCCGCCAAGCGTTCCATTCCTGCCTGCGGAAGTACTTCGTGCATGTATTTCCGAAAAACAATTTCTTCTTGATGGCCATGACTTCTTCGTCCGAAGGGGCATCTCCAGTCTTGTACTTCAACACCGCTGAGCAAAGCTGCAAGGCAAAAGCATGGAGTTCTCGTGATAGTGGAAGATGTCTGCCTGGGACGGGGCGGCAGTAGTCCGCAGGAATTCGGGAGGCGACGTCCTCCCACCAGGCATCCCACTGCACGCGATTCCCTAGCGCCACCTTAATCGAGTGCAAAGCTTGGAGTAAGAGGAACCGACGGCCCAATGTCTCAACCGCATCCGATGGCGTCTGCTTCGGAATGAAATTCATTAGTTCTTGAGCGTGCTTTGCTAATTTCCCCGCTACCCGTAGTAAACGGTCCGCGTCACTCTGCTTGAGGACACGCTTTCTGCAGAGAACTCTAAAGCGTGCAAGCTCGAACGAGAGGTGTTGCGGAGTAGTAGGCGGAAGTTGGGGCGAATTCAAGAACGCTGCCTTAATTGTCACCGTACGTTTCAACCGGGGAAGTCGGATATAAGGATGGGTGACGTCTGCGCTGCCAGGTGCGCTTTTTGCTCCAACGCGGCGCCGTCGTGATTTTTCCTTCTTCTTCTTACGCAGCCCCTGTATCATGCCATTCGAACCATCAGCGACTCCGTCAGTTTCCGCATTGGTGCCTTGTTGCTGGGCTCCGGAGGAGCTGGGAATAGCAGCAGGGGAGGAGATTGATGTACTGCTCGGAACTGCAGGCAACGCCAATTGAGGGGTCTGAAGGGATATGCTCTGAAGGTGTGAGAAGGGCAACGTCCCCCCAATCAGTGGCTGCGCTAAACTCTCCTGCAGTTGGGCTGTTGGCAATTGCAGTGGTGTCAGCAATTCCATGATCTCTGAGAGGTCCGCCCCCTCAGCAAACTGCACCTGTTGTGCAGAAGGCCACTCCATTTGCTGCTGATGGTGTGTGGACGGGTCCTCAGAAAAGGGTGCAGACGGCCACCCTTGCGACTCCGATGCCAACGACTGCATGCTCTGGAAACCCTCTAGCTGCTGAGAGTAAGATGGCTGGCTCCCGGCGGCTGAAGACTTAAACACTTCCCGGCTGGCTCCGGGCACCTGGTCATTATTATTGTTGTCATCATTGCCGCCAACATTACCGCCCTCACCATTGCCATCATCATCATCATCATCGTCATCATCGTCATCATCATCATCATCATCATCAGCATCATCATCATCATCATCATCATCATCATCATCATCATCATCATCATCATCATCATCATCATCATCATCATCTTCACCGTCACCATCAGCACTACCAGCAGTTTCACCAACAGCACCATTGTCGGCATGATCATCATTATCATCGTCAAATAGTTGCTTTTTTAATTGTTTCGTCTCAGTGAAATCCGCATTCGGATTGTCATTGTATTGGTCTAAACTCAAGAAAAACTCTTCCACAAAAGTGGGTGATAGACGCTGTGGAAGGGGTACTAGGTCGTCGGATGCTGGTGTCCGCACACCTTGGATGCCGTTGTTCTGGTCAAAAGGAGACGATTGGATTAAAGAAGCTTCTGAGAGGGGAAAACCCTCCAGGTTAGAGGAAGAAGGCTGGATTAAAGAAGCTTCTGAAAGGGGACCACTCTCCTGGTTAGAGGAAGGTTGGACCCAAGTAGCTTCTGAAAGGGGAAAACTCTCCAGGTTAGAGGAAGAAGGTTGGATTAAAGAAGCTTCTGAAAGGGGACCACTCTCCTGGTTAGAGGAAGGCTGGACCGAAGTAGCTTCTGAAAGGGGAAAACTCCCCTGCTTAGAGGAAGAAGATTGGATCCAAGTAGCTTCTGAAAGGAGAACACTCTCCTGGTCAGGGGGAAAAGATTGGATCCAAGGAGCTTCTGAAAGGGGAAAACTCTCCTGGTTAGAGGAAGAAGGTTGATCCCAAGTAGCTTCTGAAAGGGGAACACTCTGCTGATCAGAGGAAGAAGGTTGGACCCAAGTAGCTTCTGAAAGGGGACCAGTCTCCTGGTTAGAGGAAGGAGGTTGGATCCAAGAAGCTTCAGAAGAGAAACCATTCTGCTGCGGAGGCTGAGAAGGTTGGCTCCAACCTGATCCCGTGGGGAAGGCATTCTGCTGCGCACGCTGAGAAGGATCGCTCCAAACAACTTCAGAAGGGACACCATTCTGCTGTGCAGGCTGAGGAGGTTGGCTCCAACCTAATCCCGGGGGGAATACATTAGGCTGCGCAGGCTGAGAAGGTTGGAGCCAACCGCCTCCTGTTGAGGGGAAAGCAGGTGCCTGATTTGAGTGAGAATGCTGGTTCCACGCAGGTTCCGTTGGGGGGAAATCACTCTGCTGCACAGGGTAATAAGGTTGACTCCAGGCAGCTTCTGATAGGAAATCATTCTGTGCAGGCTGAGGAGGTTGGCTCCAACCTAATCCCGAGGGGAATACATTAGACTGCGCAGGTTGAGAAGGTTGGAGCCAACCGCCTCCTGTTGAGGGGAAAACAGTTGCCTGATTTGAGTGAGAATGCTGGTTCCACGCAGGTTCCGTTGGGGGGAAACCACTCTGCTGCACAGGGTAATAAGGTTGGCTCCAACCTCCTGCTGTTGAGGGGGGAGCATTCTGCTGCGCAGGCTGAGAAGGCTGGCTCCAATTAGCTGCCGTCAAGGGAAAATTAGTAGATTGACGGGGTTCATTTTGAGAAGGTTGACCCCACGTAGCTGCTGGGAGGACACCAGTTGGCTGCTGAGAATAAGGTTGGCTCCCAGCAGCTTCTACGGGTTCTGTGGTAGGCCCCCAGGATCCCGTCATAGGAGCGTTCGGAGGTTTCATGGCGTGGTGCTGCCCTGTCAGGGCGGGTGCATGAGTTTGACCACTCGAAAACTTCAAAACTTTTTGGCTGGTCCCGGGTTCCTCGACATCATCACCATCATCAATGACAATAAAGTCCCGCTTTCGTTGTGCCGTCCTGGGTGAAGCTGTCAGCTGCGGAAGTTGCATTGTTTGATTCTGCCCTGCCAGGGTAGGTTGTGTATTCTGACCGCTCGGGGGCAATGAAGCTTTCTGGCAGGACACGGGGTAGTCTTCATCATCATCAATGACAATGCAATTCTCGTCAGTTTTTGCCGTCCCAGATGTAGATTTCGGCTGACGCTGATCTGAAATTTTGTTATTTAGCGATGCACTCGAAGACTTGAGCGCTTCATGGCTGGATCCGGCCATATCATCTCCATCACTATCATCAATCACAATGAATTGCCGCTCCGTTTGTGGAGGTTTCGGCTGCAGAAGCTGCTTCGTTTGATGCTGCCCCTCCCGCGTGTCCCTCTGATGATGGCTGCACGAAGACTTGAACTCCTTCTTTGTTGTTTTGGGCTCAATGCTGCCTCCATTGTCCATTAAAATAACCAGGTTCTGCTGCGTTTGTTGCGCTCTTTGAGCTGTTGAAAAATCTCTGCCTTCGGCCAAAGTAGAGAAAAACGCTTCCACGACAGAGGGTGAGTAACGATTTTCATTGTTGGCATCAAACTGCGGAGCCCAGTCGCCCAGATTGAGACAGAGCTGCGCGAGCTCGTCCGCTTCAAGAGCAGCTGAACCGCCTGTCCGATCATTATTGTCGTTGCTTGCCAGTCGTCGCCCAGCAAAGGTCAACTTTTCAGTTCTCTTTTGTGCATGGTTACAAATTGACGCTACGGCCAACGATCCCAACGCAAAGGCCAGGAAGGGCCAGAACCAGCTTTTGGGATGTTTGGCTTGGACGGGTTGCTTCAACCGCTCTGGGGCAGCTGCAAGGGGTGTATCTTCACATTCAGTAGTTGGTGTGGCTGCCCTTTGTTGGACCACAGGTGCGCTGCCGCCAGAGGACGCCGACGAAAGTACACCGTCAAGCAATCGCCCGTGTTGCTGCTCGTGCTCGGAAGACTGTTCGAGATCCCTCCCAGTCCTCCCCACAGTCCATATCTTACCGTCCATCAGCGACAGGATAGAGAGCCGTCACAAGACTCCTAAAAACGACCGGAAAAGGGCAATTTCTAGCATCAGAACGCCAGATCGCTTATGGAGCCGACCACGGAGAGATACTGCGCCGGGTATGGCAGGAATATAACGTATGGCGCTCAAATACACCATATGTTGTTTTGTTCAGTGAATAATATAATGCAGTGTGCTGTAGGAGCCTCACTCGATGTTCTGAGAAGGACCTAGACTCTGCCAACAATGTGGGCCAGCACGACTGAGAAGCAATCCGTCTCGACTGTATGCAATACTATTGTGGCGATGATTTTCCTCTTCCACCACCACTCATTCGGAGGGCCACATTTCTTATCAACTTATCAACGTGAACTTTCAGACAGATTCTTCATGTTCAATGGCAGGACAGTCTTCACTGCTGTCTTCACATCGGTCGTTCCAACACTCAACAGCACTGGGGTGCGGTGCGCTGCAATGCCACACGCGATCTTCTGAGGAAGTGAAACTCAGCATGAAAGACACGTTTTCACTTGAAATGTGATGAAATGAGTGGGGAATTCAAGCTCTACAGAAACTTGAAGAAGCTTGGCGAAAGGCCAGGAGCTTGTCTTCACTATGGTGCCATGCTTTGCGTGGAAAAAAGGCACGCCCACCAATTGCTTCACCGGACAAAACGAAGCCACTGAAAATCTGTTTCCATATATAAGTATAATATAATTATCGAAATTATTAGTCTCTGAAGCACTTGCTTCGCTGCTGAGCCCGCCAGTCAAACCGCCAACAGAGTATTCGCCACTCCCAGTAAGCCTGTTCTGTGTGAAACTATTACTTGCATCGTACTGCACCTCATGCCGGCTATAGAGGGCCAAGCAAGTGCTCAACAAATGTCTACAATGTTAGTGCAAGAAGCAAAGGAGGCCCTGTTGTTGTAGCAAGCAACATTCCTAGATCTGAGCAAAGGATCATCGTTAACCCCAGTAGGACAACAGTCCTTTAATTTATGATAAGAGTTTCAGAAAAAGAGCTGGTCTCCCCCCCCCCAGTCCCATGATTTCCTCTTCACAGCTGCCCAAGGGTCTAGGGTTGGTAAGGAGCGGTGGCATCATCTCATAAAGGGCGCCGGGCAAACGGTCAACCTGTTGGGAATGCGGGAGCACTACGTTGCTAGAACAGAAAAAGAACACGGGGTAGCTTATGTGGGTGAGTACGAAGCTCTACAAGGCAACCAACAGTGAAACTAAGCTTTTCAATGCTGCGGATCGCTGCTTTGTTTGCAGGGTTCAGCAGTCAATACACCTTTGCGGGGGCGTTTCTGTAAGCTACAATGTTCCCTGGCAGCAGGCACAAGACTCCCTCTCAAACTTAAGTACGTGCAGATGCTGTTTGTCTCCGTGAACGCAACAGACGACCTGACATATCAGGTCTGCCACGGTTTCTTGTGTCCTGTCAGTGAGCGATGATTCCTCATATTCATGAGCGAAGCGCACATGCAGGCGGAATGCCCAACGGCGTCTGCAGTACCTGCGACATCCTGTGCAACGCCTTTGTGAGAAACCCTGGCATGGGATTGTTCGTATCCGCGGCGGGAATCGCACTAGCCAAGCCTAAGATAGAAGCAGTTCGGGCATCTTAGCGTCCAGCGTCAACTCTTACGATAGTATCCGCAACGTTTAGAGCTGGATATACTATCATTGCTTTCAGTGTAAAGTATCTGTTAAATGAAGATAATCGGCATGTTTTGAAGGAGGTCGAGGATGTTGCCAGAAGCCTCATCAGGGAACTAAAGGTCCAGCCAGTTTTCTTGACCCCAGATTTCAGCAGCGTTGTTCCGAACAGTTGATCTCGGCACCCAACGTGGGACAGTGTAGCACAGTCATTCTACTGCCCGTGAGAGCCGTCACGTGCTGCTCGCAGGAAGAGGCGGGGGAGCAGACGTAGCAGTCTGCACGATGCTGTCGAGCCCGTCTGATGTGGGCCCACAAATCCGCGTAGGAGGCAAGCGGGGCGGAAGCAGAAGCTTTTAACAATTGTCTACAGTGCCTGCACATACCGCGAAGGAAGCATCTTTGTGTTTGCATGCTGGGATATCTTTCATCTTTAGTGCAACGCCCTACAACTCATTGTATGCCGCCTCCCCATCCGGCAAGTCAAGGCGCATGGGCAGCTGCACTAAGCGTTCTTGGATAATGGAAAGGGCGATTGATTTTTTATGCACTATTATGTTCAGCATTTTACCTTTCCCACGCTACTCCCCCGATAAAATCGAGAATTCCTGTTTAACTTTGAAGCAGCCCACGATCCCATGTAGCTGGGGCTATCCGTCTCGAATATAGAAAGATGCTATTTCAGCCAGCTACAGATCATAAGAGGCACCAAATACTTTCCTCAGGCTCACGTTTTTTCACGTGATGATAACAAGAGTATCCCCGAGGTGGAAGTGAACGTGAAAGTTTGGCACTACTACAGTGGGACATATTTCGTCATGCAAATCTGTCGTTCTCCTCAAACGCACCTGATGACACTAGTTTGGCACTAATACAGTGGGACATATTTCGTCATGCAAATCTGTCGTTATCCTCAAACGCACCTGATGACAAGCTTGTAAGACATCGGCAAGAGAAGAGTAGTTCGATGGTTTTGCCAATCACCTCTGTACGAGTGCAGAGACATATCGCAAGTGTACCGCCGACGTGCCCCCTGACGCAGCCTCCAGCCGCTGTATTGGCCAGAGACAGCGTTAGGCAGATCCTCGTGTCCATGCCGGTTTTTGTCCCCTTTCTAAAATGCCTTTTCGCTACTTTTTGGATACTCATGTAGCTGCTGTTCTTGCTAAGTTCAACAACGGATTACTGGTTAAGTATGGAGCATACGTGAAGATGCCTTCTGGTACCAACCAAAGCATCGAATCCGCCGTTATAGGATCCAGCCTATCTTCGAGCAGGGGTTTTGGCATAATATCCTTCTGTGGTTCCGTGCTCCATGGGAAGGTCAGCAATATAGTGAGAGGCGCTGCCATCTCCTATTCATGGCCTAGAATGTATCCAACAGCAGGTGAGCACGCCCTCCCTTCTCCGTATTTTCCACATACGAACGTAATCCGCTTAGTTGCTGCGGATTCTAAAGGAGTTTTCCAAGATGATCTGGACGGGCATCTCAGTGGAATTCATTGTAGAGATACAACATATAAGGGAGGAAGCTGTGTGTAGATTCAACAGCACGTCAGCTCCATATACTGCGTGTACAGCCGGACAGCAGTGAATATGTCAACATTCAACAACTAATGGCTGGAGACTCCACAGTTTTTCGAAGAGCATCACAACCATCATTCACCAGAAGCTGCTCAGCCCTTTCCTGTGCAGATTCAAGGAGCGGCCAAACATCAACCAGAACATGACTACCGCAGACCACCAAGCAGCTGGCGGTAATACGGAATTCTCCAACCGCATGCTTATCCAGTTCCACCTTCCATACACAGCTTGGATCAGCGAGGAAAATACTGTAGGAAGCATAAGGATACAAAGGCAGAATGCCTGTAAATGGCTTCCACCAATAACAGTCAACCCAAGCGATTTGCATTGTGTTTGCGCGTTTGTCGAAGCATACAAAGAGGCAAACAACCGAAGAACTCCAACCCTGTTTCAGTAGGTCTCGGCACTGGCGGTCCACGGGTTCATGCGTACAGATATTATTTGTTCCCATCGTGGAGACTGCAACTCATGGCAAGCATCCTCAGTTCCCTCAGTTTGAGGCGGCTGAGGCGCTGCATTTCGGCTACATGGTATTATCTCCACCGTAATGCAACCCAAGGTGCATAAATGCCCGGTACCCACACAAACATGCCTCTGCTCTATATATACAGACACTGTATACCATTCTGGAGAACTTTTGCTGGCCAACTGCTTGTCTACTTTCGCCTGGTAAACGTTAAAGTGCCCACTTTAGCCTTTCCAACAATGGACAGACTATGCTACACTTTGTAGCCGGGTTCTTCCCTGAGCAACAACCGGAAGCCCTCGACTTCCTGTAGCCAGGACGCCTGGAGGATAAAATGGGGGTCACCTCGTTTGATGTAGCTTGGATTTTAGATTACGGTTCTAGCATAGTCTATCCGTTGCTGGCAAGTACAGTGATGCTGGCACGTGAACACTTATACAAATGTGGACAGAAGTGTTTGGGAGCTATCTACAGTGTCTGTAAATATATCCAAGAAACCTTTGTGCTTATATTTGAGGCAATCGTGCACCGTCATATGCTTTATGGCATGATAAGTTGCGTTGCAACTCTTATCATGCCGCCTCGTCTCCGGCAGCACCATGCGCTGAAGCCGCTCCGCCAAGGATGCCAGGAAACTGGCAGTGCATATCAGTTGCATTTAAGTAACTCTCACCCTTACTTTCGCTCGATTGCAGCTAATGCTAGTCGGTAAGATCACGGATCCGGCGTTTGTACGGCGGGCCTGCGCTCGGATCATACGGGCTCCTGCTTCAACGCCCCCTTTAGATGGATGCAGTAAAATTCTATAAATCTATAAAAAAACTTGTTCGGCCGCAATTAGCGAGGTACTATGGTGTCTTTTCAGTTTTTCCATGCAGAACTGCAAACCCGGGTATATGGCGACCCACTCATACCAGACACGGGCCCTCGGTGGAGCCAAGAGCCCGACCCTGTTAATGAGTAGCGCAAGTTTGCTCCCAGAATATAAAAATTCCCGCATACAAGGTTATAGCTGCTCTTGAACTACAGAAGCGCTACCTCCTACGCCATGGATGTGTTGCGCAACAGACTGTGGAGGTGCGGGGCAGCACTGGAGCATCGTCGTTGCTGTTAGGCTCGAGGGCAGCATGAATACCAAACATTTGAAACCTCTCTAAAGTTTTAGAATGTTAAAAGCATTCATTAGTTTGTTCTGGAGCTAGAATGTGCGCTCGGAACAGCCACATGGGAGCAGCGTGTCTAAGTGCGCCTAGCGGGTGTTTGCCCTGCTGCACCGCAGCTTTGGCGAGCTGTTAGTGTATTTGTGAGAGTTTGTTGCTTTTCTGTAGCAGGATATCCTATTTATATTGGATCACGAAAGTAAATGCTATAAATGAGGAGTAATTGCCACAGGAAGCGGCAGAAGAGGGAGGCGAGCGAGACGGACAAGCCGGTATTCAGCATCCGCACTGCGTGCATAGGGCGTGAGTTGAGACGGTGGCCCCAAAGGCTGCAGGTGCGCCTGTCAGCCACATAAATAAAGTCTTCTTGTGCGTAGTAAAACGCTTTAAAACGTTTAAATGTAGAGGGGCTCTAGCGGTTGCAGCTCCCTATTACCACTGCTTCCACAGGGGCCAGAAAGCGTGCGAGGTGCTACTGCTGCTGTGCTGCTGCGGGCCAGCAGCATCCTCTCTGCTCCACAGCCTGCTTGCTGAAGGGAGGCCGCGTTCTTAGTGGCGGAGCTGATTTTGTGTTGTGCGTCAAATCAATTTCCTCGTGATTGTTCAGCAAAAGGTGCAAGCAGAATAGCAAATTACACTTGTAGCCTGAAGCCCAAGGCCACACCTTAGGAGTGGCTGCAGCTGACGGTCTGTCGTTCTCTTCTTCCCCCGAGTGCCTCTGTGCGGCGCCCTCCTTGTGCCCCACCTACCCATCCTCTTTGGCCCTCTTTGGCCTGTGGGTTTAGGATATTCCTTTTTGTCGTTGCAGTCTTGTCTGCAGCGTTTTGGTATCGGCGGGAGCTGCTGCTGCTACAGCAACAGGGGTTTGTTTTTGTCAGCTTTGCCGCTGCGGCGGGGGAGCAGTTCAAGAGTTTCCATCCACAACTTGTACGTTGTGTGGGCCACTAGAGGAGCCCATCCATCTGCTACAGCTGTTGCTGTTTGCAGAGGTAGTAGGGTTAGTGCCTGTAAGGAGGAGAGTGTTTTAGGGAGCTGTCTAGACCGCAGCGGGAGGCAGCGGCGTCTCCGGGTGAGGTTTGAGACGTAAATACGAAAGGCGGCAGTAATGGAGAAGATTGACGCGACCTCAAAGAAAGAAGTGGAGGCATTGGGGGATGTTCCCCCTGCCCGTTTTACACCGCGTAGCTGCTGTTTACCTGCAGCAGCCCAGTTTGTATTAGTTGCGGTGTTGGGTTCTTTCCAATTTGGTTACAGTTTCTCTTCTTTAAATACCTCCAAGGCCATCATCATTGTTGACTTTGACTGGTGCAAGAACGACCCTGATCATGTTGTAGATTGTAATGATGGTGTTCTTTATGGATCATTAATCACGACGGCTGTGTTTATTGGACTAATGTTTGGTTGTTTATTAGCTGGTCCTGTAACAAACTTTGGTCGTCGGGTGTCACTATTGCTGACAAATTTACTTTTCTTGGTATCTAGCGCTCTTGCTGCAGCAGCAGATGGTGTGGCATCTTTATTCCTTGCTCGTTTATATCAAGGGATGGCTGTGGGGTTAGCAACAGTATGCGTCCCTATGTATATATCCGAGTTCTCCCCTGACAGGTATAGAGGATTCTATGGAACTCTTCATCAGCTTCTTATTACTGTGGGCATTCTTGTAGCTACTCTTCTTGGATTGGCATTCGGCTCTCCCCCAACAGATACAGATTTCGGTTATACCGTTAGCACCTTCCAGCAATGTTGGTGGCGATTTATGTTAGCATTCCCTGCTGCTGTATCTATTGTGGCTATCTTACTACTATGGCTTGTATACCCAACAGAGAGTCCTCATTTCTTAATGCATCAGGGACGTAAGAATACAGCAACAGCTCTTCTTAAGGAATTATTGAATAAGGAAGATGTCAGTGCGGAAGTACAAACTATTGAGGTAGCCATCTGTCAGCAGAAAGTACTCGAGGCGGAGAGCTTGTCCTTAGGAAAAGCAATGACTTATCCAGCTTATCGTCATGTACTTCTTCTTGCTTTCTTCCTCTCTGCCTTCCAACAGTTTACCGGCATTAATATCCTCGTGGCGAACAGCAACAAGTTGTATGCTTCTCTTAACATCGATGCCTCCCTCGTCACCGCCTTAACTGTTGTTACTGGACTTGTTAATGTATTAATGACGGTGCCTGCAATCTTCTTAATGGATAGATTAGGAAGAAGAACTCTCCTCCTGTGCGGTTGCTTTGGACAAGCAGCATCTACTATTGTTGCTCTTATTGCCAATCTAGTAGATCGCAACAGTACAGCTGTACAATGGCTAACAGTTGCATGCATATATCTGTTTGTTATTTCCTTTGCTGTTGGATATGGTCCTGTTCTTTGGGTATATCTTCATGAGATTTTCCCACCAGAAATTAAACAAACAGGCGCATCTGTTGCCTCCGCCATCAATGCCGTCGCAACTATTATTGTTGTTCTTCCCTCCGATTTCGTCTTGACCTCGGATATGCGGGTTATGTTAGGCATATGTGGTGGTACATCTCTTATAGCATTTGTTGTCTCCTTAATATTTATGAAGGAAACAGCTGGTCTATCTATTGATGAATCTCCTTACTTTAAGGGAAAGAGAAGGGTTATGAGTAAATACTTTGATGTTACAGGACTTAATAACCCAGGGCAACAGGTTCCTTCTCTTGCATCCGGCCACTTCTCCGCCACTCAGCTTGCTCCTGCAACATCAGGACATGCAAAGGAACTCTCTGCATAAATAGCTTTAATTATGATTTACTTTTTCTTCTACAGTTATCTAGCTAGCTAGAGCTAGCAAGATTGAACTGTAGAGCTGTTGTATATATATATTTTACACCCTAACATCAACATCAACATCTACCGCGGCGCCAACACGAAGACGCTGCGGATTATCCCCTCATTGCTCATGACTTTAATTCGAGCTGAAAGCATTTTTGTGTCCGCGGAGCGCTCCGCGTCAGGCTGCATGCATACCTGCATACATGCATGCATGTACAAGTGCATGCATGTATGTATGTATGTATGCATGCGTGCATGAATGCGTTATTTTCCGCGCATGCGTGTGTATCTGTATGTATCTTTGAGTGCATGCATGTGCATACATGTGCGGCAGCATATTTTTGGTCCTCTTTGGTGCATATATCTATCATGCGTCTTATAAGGATGCATGCAACAGATATATCTCAGGGCGTTTCCCGGGTTTTTTTGTATTGCCGTGGAGGTCCTACTTTCCTCCCCCGCAGCAGGCAGCCTCCCTTATTAGGGGTTTTTTCCCCCCCGCCGTGCTGCCGCTGCTGCTGCACCTGTAGAAGGCTACATGCAATTTGCATGCATGCAGACTTCAGGTCCGCAGTTGGGGTAGCTGCATGCAGACGATCATATCGTCTGTGTGTCAGCTGCTACTACTGCAATGCATATATTTATTTATCTTGTTATATATTATTAGTTGCTCCTTGGGACACATGGGTGTAGGTAGGACTTCTCCTTCTATTGGTAGTCTTCTTCTCTTTGCCATAGACAGAAGATAAAATAAGAAAGAGGAGAGGAGGAAGGAAACAAGAAACCCCCTTCCCTGTTCCTCTCCTTCGCTAGCGGCTGAAGAAGCTAGCAAACTAGTCGCTTGCAGCATATGATTCCTGCATGCAGCAGTATGCAGCATGCATGTATGAGGTGGGGCTGTGCGCAGCCTCATAAGGACGATCTTTCCTCCTATAGAGAGGGAGAGAGGGAGATAGAGGAAATAAATGGACTAAATATTGCTTCCCTCCTCTCTTCCCTAGGTAATGGGTATGGGGTAAGGCGGGAAGGGCGTCTCTTCGTTGGGGAAGGCCGCCTATGTGTACACTCCGTTTACATGCATCCTTGCATGCATGCGTTTGTGTGCATGTATGTGTGTATTTGGGGCTGCATACATCTGTGTGGCGAGTGTGCGGCGTGGGGTTAGCAGCAGCAGCACAGGCGTTAAGCACTGCTGCAGCAATTGCTGCAGTGCAGCGCAGTGTTTGTATCTGACTGTTTGTCATATGGAGGGTTTGTTGTATATCTGCTGTATTGTCTGTCTATAGGGGTTAGTTATATTAATATAATATACCCTAATAGCATGCATGCACGCATGCTGTGGGGCCCTCTTTAGCTGCCTGATTTTCCCTTATATAGTGTATGTATATGTGTATGGGAGAAGTGGCGAACTCCTTCCTCTACTAAGGAGGAAAGGGCATTAAATAAATAAATAAATCCCCGAAGTAGGCGACAGCAGCGGAGGAGAAAAGTATTCTTCCTTCTTCTCTCCTCCTTCATCCCCCTTCTCTCCTCCTTATTCCGCTTATCCTCTCTCTCTCTTATTGGGCCCCACAGGTGACGTCTAGACAGACAAGAACAGGCTAATTAATTAAGTGGGTGTTAATTAAGAAAATAAATGTATAGACTTACTAACAACAGCGGCGTCCTTATGAATATATATATTTATTTATATATATTTATAT
>CAJFCX010000300.1:0-23752 GCA_904066255.1 Eimeria sp. OTU-X
AGGCAGGGTGAGGCAAAAAAACGGACGATGGGAGACAACAGCAAGCGGGAGGTGACAGGGGACGATTGGAGGACATGGAATGCGACAGAAGAGGGAGCCGTAGGCGCCTACACTCTCTGTAAGTCCCTCAAGGAAGGCCAGCAAAGACTTTCTTGAGTCTCCTGTCTAGCAGCTTTATGGGTGGTCGTCCTAGTTGCCGCGGCTGCTGCCTCTTGTAAGGAATCCCTGAGGTGCTGCTGCTGCTGCTGCGGTAAAGTGTCATCGATCAACAACAGCTGGGGGACACGGAGAGGGGCTGCCGGTTGCCTCCGCTTGTCTCTCTTCCTGTCTCTAAACTCCGTAGCTACCGGCAGCCAGCGGCGAGCAGCCTCCGCTAACTCTCCCAACAGCTGAAGTCCCAGATTTGCAGTAGGGACAACCACCAGGGAGACAGCCTCGGCTGTACAGACAGCAGATGCTGCCTTAGCAGACCCCCCATTGGCTAACATAGGCAATAGCTCCCCGTCCGTGACATACGGCAGACTCCTGCTGCTGCTGCTGCCTCCTATGGTGCTGCTGTTGCTCTCGTTGCTGTTGCTGTTGTCTACTTCGAGCATCAAACACTCCCTCTTCTTGGCTCCTGCTGCAGCTGCTGCTGCTTCCGTTCCCCCTGTGTTTGGTGCTGCTGCTGAGCGAGCGGTGTGCCACTGCAGCAAGGGCAGCAGGAGGGAAAGGGACTTCCCCGAGCCTGTAGGGCTGCAGAGGACGAGATCTTGTCCCTCTACAGACCGTCGCAGTGTCTCCTCTTGGCCCCCCAGCAGTTCCCAATATCCTAAGGCTCCCATTAGCCTCTTCAGGAGATATGCAGTGTCTCCTATATCCCTCTCCTTCTTCGTCTGCTGTTCCCGTTCCACCGCCTGCTGCACCTGCTTCATGTGCGGCTGCAGCACGGACGCCGTTCCGCTGCTTCGGCTGTACCCCGCACGTAAAAGCCCCTTGCTTTTACGCCGTTGCAGCGAGAAACTGGAAGACGCTTGCATCGGGGAGGTGCCTCGCGCAGAGGAGCATTGTATCCCCTTTGTATCTCCCTTTGCAGACTTATCTGTTAACAGGGCCCCCTCAAGTTTGCCTTTCGACGCCTGGACTATAACTCGGCCCCTACCCCTCTGAACAGTTGGGAACCCCTCGCCGTACGACTTGTTACCTCCCAGGGCCTGCCTGACACCCACGGTCACCCCGCATGTCCTCCTGTAGGTGCCCTCCGTGTGGATCCCATAGGGGCCCCGTACGGAGACTGCTGGGGAGGATCGTGTCTGTCCCCATGATGGGCCCCACGAATGGCCCCGCCGGTTGCCACTTGCACAGTTGTTGGGATAGAAGAAGCCCAATGGGTGGGCCAACAGCCAGGATGGGACAGCTTCGGACGCACAGAAGATGAGGGCGTCGTGTAGCACGCAAAATAGGAGGGTCCAGGCCATAAAAATCATCCGAGGTATAACATGGGAACCCCGAGGGCCCCCTCTACAGTAAACAGGATTCTGAAGGCAAGAAAGGCTTGGTGGAGCATACGTAGTGGTAAGGCGGCAGCACAGAGGGGGCCCCGGGCCCCCTCTCAGGTGGCGCAGGCTAGTCTCCTTTGCAGCCCTGAAGGGACGGAGAGAGTGAAGAGACGAAAACAAAAGCAGTAAGGCCTGGGGCTTATGCGTGCATACGTTTCAAGAAGGAGAAAAAACATACAACGCCATCAACGCCACAACCCCGATTCCTCTTAGTCCTGGGGGGATACGCGGCATCACGGAAGTGTGTTAGAGTTGTCATTTTTTTGTTGTTCCCTATTAATGGAATTTTCTTTGTACTCTTCGTAGAAAAGAGCTCATCCAATCAGCCCGCAGCCCTCTGTAGGGGAGGCTGCTTCCCTCAGTTCTCAATGTGTAGTGCACAGGCACTAGAATGGGGCTTTGGAGTGATCTCTAGTAGCTCACTAAAAGTAAAGAGAATGACTAGGACATTATTAATTAAGAAGTGGAATTAGTGCTGTAATTTGTTCTAAGAATCGAGTACCGTAGATGGAGCCACAGGGTAGTAGGATTACCCCGCCTGCTACCACTGCGGCAGTGTCGCGCAATACCAAGTCATAACTTGGGTACTAGGTAGGCCTCTATAGAGAGCTAAGCGAAAAGGAAATAGAATTAGTATTAGGTCTATAAACACGACCTTGGTGAATAGCAGTAATAGGTCAGGCACTTGTCAGTCTCATCCCCGTTGATATATCCCCCCGTCATTCGATAGGCTCGGCGCTGGCACCCAGCCATGACCTGGGGTTAATTCAGAACAGCCCTATTGTTCTGAGAACTTCCAGTGTTTATAATAGAGACTCGAATATGTTTTGGAACGTTAAGTATTGACTTCGGGAAAATTAGGTAGTTAGAGGAAGCAGCTAGGTAGCAATACGCTATGAGACAAGTAGGACGGTAGGACGGCTGCACTACACAATGGAGGCGCAGCCGACTCGTCAACGATTTTACGCATATCCCTACCCGCTGGACCTTCTACTCAAAATAATCGGCATTATAATTAAATCTAATCACCAGCTTATAGGTAACTCTTAGAGAGTGTGTAGCTTTGGGCTCTTCTATATGCAAGAGCAAAAGGAGCCCTCTCCCCCAGAGGTTCACCGAAGAGGGAACATGCTGTACAGAGGGATGTGTGCGTCCTTTTTAGTGTATTGACCTCGTCTCCCACTTTCTGACATTGGTTTCGAGGCATCTGGTGCTGGTCGGAAGGCACGGATTCTATTTGAACTCATACGCTAGTCCTTTCAGCTTTTCGTCATCGACGCTGCTAAAAGGGCATAAATGGCATCACCCAAGACAACGAATCCCTTGCGACTTTAGCTGCGTCCGCACTTCGGGGACCTTGACAACTTGCATTTTCAGGCCTAGTGTTCTTTTGGGTGCTAAGTGTTTGGGTATGGGGGTCCAGGACAGGTGTCACTCGGATTGTCTATCTGATCTGGGGACAGGCTTGGGCAGATTCCCTATAACGGCCGTGTCTTTAAAAACCCCTATTTTAAATAGACGAAATTAGAGCTTCCGCAGCTGTTGCTCAGTTAATAAACATCCTTTTCTTCGTATATATCCAGGAGAATATCCTATTAATTTTGAAACATAGAATGTTCTTCAATTCTAAAAAAGAGAAAGGGATATGAACCAGCAAGTTTACTGTAGGCTTCTCCTTTTTTCCTTTTGCACCCAATGTTACTATCTCGATATGTCATCTCTTCACCCCACTTATTACTTGCATTTTTCTTTGGAGCCTCCCACATAACAGTTTGGCTTTGTGCTGGGCGTGACGCATTTAGTTGGATTATCACAGGCAGACAGAGCCCCATGGGCCCACCGCCACAGCGGCCATTTCTCTCTAGTGCTGGGCACGCAGTGGTGGCGAAGGGTGCAAATAATAGACTTTTCTAGATTGATCCCAGGCTCTGCACCGAAATCAGCACCTCACCTACTGTTTCATGTTGCTCTCTTCTACATTATTGTTTTGATATAGGTATACACGCGTAGAGGCTGTTTTTCTGGTATGCTCGGGGCAACCTACAGGCGCCTATGAAGCACCTGCACAAGCAGGACAGTCGTGTTTGCCCTTCTCTGCACTTTGCGTTTTGCGCCTGCTCTTGGATTGTGTCTCCTCTTTGCTTTGTTTCTTGGCTGCCGTTCGCTTCTTAACTGGTTTTGCTTAGCATTCCTCTGGCTAGCCTGCAGGGTACGCAAACCGGGAATTCGGCGCTTTGCTATGTTGGATTCCGTCTGCAGCCACTGGACAAAGAATTTGCTTCCACTATCATTTCTATTACTGGCACCATTTACCACGGCCCACTGGTACATGTCGGCTGCAGCAAGGGTAAGGAGCACGAACACTGGCGGCGGGGAATGTAACGCACGGGTCGGCGATCCGTTCTACTTCTGGCTAACCGGCGCCCTCTACCTCTAACTATCGACTAATCTCTTGGTTTCTGAGCCCACTAGCCCATTCAGACCTTAAAAAGAGTTCCCAAAACACGGAAAGGGTTAGTCAGCCACCCAGGGAAACACCCCGTTTCCGAACAGGCTCACATATCTAGGTGTAAGTAAAATTGTTCTAGGTTTGGTGACTTCCATGGATTCAGCCGCTATTTTAAAAATATAGCGGAGAAAAACCAAACCGGTAGAAAACAAGCTTCCCCAGAAGCGGCTTTCCCCAAAGCAGGTGTGGCGCAGTATTTCCTGCACAGCGGGTGCGCTCAAGGGTCATATGGTGCTTTTTCAAATACAAATTCCCCATTTCCCTTCCGTATACCATGCGTAATCCTCTAATAAAAACTCCCAATTCCGCAAATATAGTAATGCTTACTCCGCACCCGTACGGCTCCCAGGTAGCTAACTCTTCTGGGGCTCCTCTCCACTTGACGAGATAACGAGCAGATGAACCAGTCCCTTGTTGATCCAAAGTATAATCTACTAGGTACTGATCAGTTGGATTCCCTGCGTCATCAGTTGTAGGAGACCAGCCCACCTGAGCCTCCTGCGGAACTTGGTCTTGCCGCCGAGGGTGGTGGGCGACGAGCTGTGACACATGGAAAACATTGTGACCCTCATAGCTAGAAGGTAAAGCTAGACGGTAGGCCACTTTACCGATACGCTCAGTCACAGTAAAGGGCCCGCGATAACGAGGCTCAAGTTTGGAGCAATGGTTAAGAGGTGGCAAATTCTTCCCACTCTGCCACACTTGATCTCTCACATTATATTCGACCTCCCGGCGCTTGGTATCCCCATAGAACTTCTGACGCCACTTCGCTTGCAAAATATGCCCACGAGCCCGGTCACAAAGCTGGCGGAAGATTTTGGTCATAGGCGGGGAAAAAGTGGGAGCCAACGCACCTACAGTATCTAAATCCGCTGCCGCCACCGGGTTCTCGCCTATCATGACTTCGAAAGGCGAGAGCTCGGTGGCAGAGTGTGGAGTTGTATTGTACGCGAATTCCAACGCCGGAAGAAGATCTTCCCAATCACGCTCATCAGCTCGGATGTAAGTGCGTAACATTTGCTCCAACGTCCGATTGGCTCTCTCCGTCTGACCATCCGTTTGGGGATGGTACGGGGAAGACATGGCATTCTTAATATTGAAATGAGCGCACAGTTGGGTCCATAATTCAGACTGAAATCGTGGATCCCGGTCAGAAATGAGTCTATCTGGAAATCCATGGTACCTAATTAAACGATCCGCCAAGATTGTCACTGCCTCTGCTGCGGAAAGTGACTTCTTTGTAGGAATAAAATGGGCCATTTTGCTTAATGAATCGGCCAGGACTATAATCGCATCATTGCCGGCAAGGGTGAAGGGCAGATCTGTGATAAAATCGAGGCTAGCATGACTCCATCGTCGAGAAGGAACCATTAATTGTTGTAAGAGCCCCGCTGGCTTCTGAGAGAGAGCTTTGGAACCCCGGCATTGGATACAAGATTCAACGTATGAGGTGGTGTAGGCCCGCATGCCTGGCCCGTAGTATCGCCTACATAAAGCCTGATAAGTTTTCTTTTGTCCTCTATGCCCTGCTGTAATGTGTTCGTGATTCTCAAAAAAGATATGTGTCAAAAATTCGGGAAACTGAGGAACACAGATCTACCAGACTCCATTAATACAGATCTGAAGATAAGGAGGAACAAATCGAAAATCATATCGACGTTTTTGAAAGTCCACTTGCACAGGGCTGCAGCCTGATAGGGGCTACCGAACACTGGACACCTGGAATATGCCTCCGGCCAATCCAAAGGAAGTGAGGGAATAGTGGTCTGTACCACCCGTGGTGGTTCAACTTCCTGAACATCGGTTGGCTGAGGTACCCTTGTAGGTGGTCCAGAGGGAGCTGATTGAGCTTCTGCGGAAGGGGAAGTTGCCACCGTACGCGAAGGCGGTGAGGACTGGCATCTTCGAGTAGCCTGCCCCCGCAAGCCCACTAATTCTCTGTAGTTGACAGTTCGCCCCCTCGTCCTGGTGGGGGAGCTCTCCAAGTCGGCCGCCGGTGCCAATGTCGTCAGCAGTTCTGGCGCCGGGGTATGGGTTTCGGAAGGTGAAGCTGTGGTAGCGAGTTCTTGGGAATCGGACGGGGGTCGTGACAACGCATCAGCTACCCGGTTGCGCATTCCGGGTAAGTACGTGATAGTGAGATCCGGAAATTCCGCAAGGAAATCAAACCACCTAGCGGTACGGCCTCGCAAAGGTTTCGAAGCCTCAAGCTGCTGGAGGTAAGTCAAAGCCTGATGATCCGTGTACGCCTTCACCTTTGAAACCCTTAGAAGGTGGGCCCATTTGGAAAGGGCGATGACCAATGCCAAAAGTTCCTTATCGTATATGGAATATCGTTTCTGGGCCGGGGACAAGACCTGGCTCAGAAACCCAATTGGTTACCCCTCTTGTTCCAAAACTGCACCTACAGCATATCCGGAAGCATCAGTGTATAGCTCGACAGGTTGCTTCGTATCTGGTATCTGGAGAGTTGTAAAATCAATAAGTCGTTGCTTTAAACCGCGCACAGCCTGTGTATGCTCCGCGGTCCACTGGAAAGTGGCCCCTTTTCGCGTAAGCTCTACCAACGGCCTAGCCACTGTCGCAAAATCCGGACCCATGTACATTCGACATTAGTTAACCGTCCACAAAAACTGCCGCACTTGTGTCTCGGTGGTCAAAGTTTCCGGCCACACCCTTATGGCCGAAAGTTTGTCCGCAGCTGGCTTTATTCCATCGGCACTTGAAGTGTGGCCTAGGTATGTTAATTCCTGCTGAGCAAATCTACATTTGCTGAATTTGGGAAAGAACTGATGCTTAAGGATTATGGCTAACACCTTTCGGAGCAGAGCAGCATGTGAAGTTAGGTCTTTACTATAGATAAGTATGTCATCCAAATATGCTATAACTCCTTGACCCAAAAGAGGTTGCAAATAGGCATTAATATTTGCCTGGAAGGTTGCAGGTGCCCCCTTCAGACGAAATGGCATTACTTTGGAAAAAAAACTTGGCCCCTCCCAATAGTTCCAAAATAGTTGAAATGGAAGGGAAAGGGAAATCGGGAGCGATGGTGAGTACATTAATCTCCCGATAATTTATGACCATCCGCATTCTCCAATCCCCTGATATCCCCTCCCTTTTATCCACCATAATGGTGGGGGCACAGGAGGGGAAATATTTGGGACCAATCCAGTCATTGCTGAGAAGCTTGGCGATCTCGTCCTTATGAGCCCTGAGCTGATCGGGTGTCATTCGGTAGATTACAGGTTTTGAAGGCAGCTTTCCAGGTACCAGGAGGGTTCTGTGATCGTAGGGGCGTTTAGGGGGCAACCCAGGAGGTAACGCATCAGGAAAAAGTGCCCGAAACTCCCGCAACACCTCTAAAATAGGTGGAGGGGTTGCCGCTGATACGTTCGAGACCAACCACTTATCAAATTGAGTATACAATCCGACCCATACACCTGATGGATACAAAACATAGTTCAGATTGTCTCGTATAAAGGCATCCTGAAGCACTCGGATAAGGGGAGACGCGGACAGCAAGTTCCCTAATATTGCGGCCCTTTCTCCTCTCTCTGAGGGCATCCTGCCTCAGAGACACCCGATTCTGGACTTTCCTCCTCCCCCAGCGTTACATTTTGGGGGCTGTTCCGGGAACCAGCCGGCTACACCTTACAATTTACGTCGACGGCAGGTGAGCCCGGGGCGGACACCTGAGGAAACAGCCGAGCAGATGGCGTGGAACATGACCCTGCTCTCAAACGCTTTGAGTACTGCTGGTAAGTTAAAAGAAATCATTGAGGAAAAGGTGTTGAAAAACTACAACGAAGGCTGGCTCTGGTTCCTAAACAAGGAAGCCGCGAATATCAAGCTCGAGGCGCGGGAGGTGCAACACCGCAAGGAAGACGTTGAGACTGTATGGAGCAGGCTGGTGGCTGAAGCGGCGCATCCTGGCTCTTTGATGCTGGCGATGCACCTGACGCACGATGAAGTGATGGGCCGCTCTCTCGTCCTGAATGATGATACCGATCTGCGAGCCATGGTAGCAAAGTTCTTCCACGAAAAGACGGTCTTCAGAAAAAAAGTAAATCAGCGGAAAGCTACGGTGCTAAAGATGATCAAGAGCGCGAAACGGATGCACGAGAAAGGTTTTGACCCGGAACGCGAAATAGTCTGGAATCGGAGAGTCCGGCTCGCATCTGAATACCGTAGGACAGTTAACGAGGAAATACGTTTTTATAAGAGCGTTATTAAAATGATATACGCGGTGATAGCGCAGCGGAAGGCGCTGGCGGAGCGCTTCGACCCAGCCCTTACACGCGCGCAAAAGATGATTGAGCCTCGGTATACGAGCGGGGGGCGGCTTTTCTGCGCGATGATACAGTGTGGGCGGATTTGTGTGGACTAGCTTACCCTGACTCGTGAACTGCGGCGCCGGGAAGAGGCGATTGAGCGATTCAGGCTTACGGAATTCATCAAGTTTGTCCAGCGTATATTTCCCGAACTTAATCCAGCGCTCGCGGCGGATGCTGAAATACCTGCAGAAGAGGAATCTGCATGACCACCGCACCTTAGAAGATGCTCTGAGGGCGACCGACCTGATATCCTCTTTATGCGGCGACTCCAGTGTGAGGCAGGGCACCGGGAAGAAACTCGGGTATGCTGTACGTCATTCGCGCGAGTTTTCGTTCATCGCAACGTACATGCGGTGGTGTGTTATACCCTCACATCGGCAAATTCTGCTACCATGGCAGTTTGCCGCGCGCGGGAAGATGGTTAAACTCTCAGAAGTGGAAGAGAAGATGCGCGAGCAAAAGCCCCTAACAAGAGCGATATCAATTGGTGAGCCGAGTGAACATTATTTATTCTATGCCGTGTACAAACCGCTTTTCCGGCGACTAGCGCAGCGGGTAACCCATGCGGGAAGCCGTGCCTCAGATCTAGCTAGTGCCGACTCCTTTCAACTAACAATTTATCTCACCTTCTAACATTAGCATTATCTCCACCCCAGAGAGACTTAAGCACACATTACGCCACTGAAAGCCTATTGTAGTGTTCTGCATTACAGGGAAGGTCATTTCACGGCTGGCGTTCCCCCGCAGATTATGGGAGAGGAATGTTAAAATAAATACAATTGATTTTCAAAAAAGATAAAAATGAAAAGGAACTGCTAATGAGTGAAAAGTCCAGAATCGTGTGTCTCAGAGGCAGGATGACGTCCAAAGACCACGTGGCTGCAGTGGGCAGTTCCCTAATTATTATGCTTCACGGGGACAAGCAAATTGAAAAAACTTGTTTGAAGACACATTTTGCTTATGTCTACTCGTAAACGTGAAAAGGCGAACAAATATAGTGGTGCAGACAATCTTGCACATGAAAATGACCGCAGACGACAGCAGCGTAGGCGCTGGCAGGCCCGTGTCCGGGTCTTGCAGTCCCTGCCGAGAGAAGTTCATCTGCTACAGGCCGATGGATGTACACCCATGAATAGCTTACTTTGCGTATTTTCTTTCTTTTTGTTTAATTATGTGTTTTGGTTTCAAGATTCGACAGAGCGAACTCGCGTTAGCAAGCCACATCGTGACCGCTGACCTCTCGTCATCCAGAAGGACGCCGGCAGCGATCTGTGGCTTTTCGCCTTCTTCCATTTGTTTTTCAATTCACTGAAATCTCTTTTGTAATTCTGCTAAAAAAGAATCCGAAGAACGCTCCGGAAAGGGGGGCGGCGACGAGGCATGGGGATCGGATCCCAAGGCCTCTTAGTCTCCGCTCCACTGGTTCTCGCCGTATTCTCGTGCCGAGTGTGCGATGTACATGCAGCTTGAATCCATTTGCTGACACTCTTATAACCGGAAAAAGCAGCTCCAAGGCGAAGAACACCGATCGCCCTCAAGGGACATGACAATGAGGGGCTGCAGCGCGTTCTGCAGAGGCTTCGGGGCAGCAACAGCAGCAGCTGCTGCTGCTGCATTGCTTCTATGCCCCTTGACTGTCGTGAATACAGAAGAGCCGGCTACTGCCCCTTCAATTTCTTCCCATGAATCAGGTCCACACGCTGCACCGCAGCCTCCCCAAGAGGACCCGGTGGAGCCGCGAGGTGAGACTGCAGCCGTGCATGCACGCAGGCATCTCTGCATGCACATATGCAATTAAGAAAGTTACAATGCTATTTTCGGAGACCAACATTCTGTCTTTCCAGGTGCTCCCCTCCTGGTTGGCCTCGTTGTAAGACCCAGGCCAATGCCTGAACACCGGCATGAAACTGCTTGTGTTTGTGTGCAGAGGACCTGTCTTCAGAGCAGCTGGACGGTGAGTGTTTGACTGTGACTGCAGGCAGGCATGCAATCGCTATGTATGCCTGTGCTTGCGCGCATGCATGCGTGCACATGCAAGGGTGATTTTCTGGGTTTTGCGCTGTACCACTTTTCTTTAGCCATTCTCGAGGGCATTCAGATATTCCGACCTGGGGCAAAGCCTCTGAGTCGCGGGAAGGGATATGACGCGGCTTCGCCTCTCGAAGGTAAGCTTACCGAGACGCAACATCTATGCACGCTTCAACACAGCCCAGTAGCACACCTCTATCGGCTTGCATGCGCATGCATTCTGGTTGGGTTTTCTGTGCGATGTGTGCAGCAATTACGCCTCAGAAAAACCTGCAGCTACTGGAGGAGGCCCTGGGAGCCACCTGGTTCGCCGATCCCCTGCGAGGTAGCATTCAGCTTCAGATACTTGTAAACACCCTCTAGCCTGCATGCATATATACTTGCAGCACGCATGTACAGCCCGTGTTCCACGGAGGTTTAGGGGTTTGGTTTGGGTGCTGCAGAGAGGGGCCAAGAAGCCTGCATGCGTCTGCGGGAGAAGAGTGAGGACTGCCCGTCTGCAGCAGCAGCTGCTGGTGTTGCGGCCCTGAGCTGCAACATGGCGGAGGTATCGGTGGCGAAGGAGGCGGCTGTGCAGCTGGAGGAGTCTCTTGTGGGATCGAGTGGGGGGGATCGTCTCCGTTGCTCCCGCCTCTTTACGCGTCTTCTGCTGTACATCGACCTAATGGTGTTTTATCAGCCTTTTAAGGCTTTTCAAGAGGGAAAATCTGCAAAAGATGCCTTGAAGGAAGCATTTGTGCATTGGGGATTTAGAGGAGACAACCAGGACGGCGGCACATTGGCGACCCCCCCAGAGGTTGTCGCTGAAACGTCTCTACTGCAAGCCAGGCGAGCCCCAGCTCTCCCATTCAAACCCTTAAAACTAGACCTCGCTCTCCTGTCCCTTTGTCCTTAAGAGCCTCCTACATTGAAACTGAGAAAGCGGCACGCTGTTGAGTAGAGGTCGTACTTAGTCTGAAGGAGACAGTTGCATGTGGCGCAAATTCCTCATTCTGTTGCTGTCTTTTCAGGTCAGCGACGTCTAATCCGAGCGCCCCTCTTCCTGAGGCACCTCCTATTACAATCGCTTCTAAAGACCTCACGGAAGCACTTCTGAGCAAAAACCCCAAATCTCAAGTCTTCCTTTCCTCCGCCTTCAATCCTACCTGTAACCACAATGCACGCTAAACCCCACCTTTTAAAGCGCTTGAACAATAAACCCCAATACACGCAAGAACCCAGACCCTAGGAAGCGCGAAATCCCACAACAGCCACAGATTTTCAACCTCCAGCTCAGTTGCAATAAAGCCAGCAAGTATGGATGCTTCCAACTGGACGCATCCATACTTGCTGCTTGCATGCCTGCTTGCATGCGACAGTAGGGACCTGCAATCGCGTGAAAGGATATTCTTGAATGAACTGAGGTCGTGCTTTTCTGTGTGCTTAAGTGTACCTGTGTTTGCGTGCACATGTGCATGATGTACGTGCAGTGAAGATGGGGCTGTTGTTGCTGTTCCTGGCCCACATCCGTTTTGACGAATTGTTTGTGGGGGGCGGGCAGTCGCCCATGGTGCGCCCCTATCCACGAATGTTTCATTTCCTATCCAGCACTGTCACTGAAAGAAGAAGACTGCTGGACAACGTTTGCCAGATAAAGCTGCAGAAGCTGAGGGAAAGCCCGCGTCTCCCCAAGAGTCTCCTTGTAGTCCCCCGTGTCTTCTTCAAGCGTCAACAGTTCAACACTGGCTACAGCCGCCTGGCCTGTGACCTCCTTGAAGATGCAATACAAATCGCACAACACAGTCAGTCCCAATGCGTGTATCCACGCAAGCATGAATGCGCTCTCTCCATCCGCCTCTCCGTCCATCAGCAAGCCGCTTTACTTGTGTCCCACAATCTTTTTTGGCACACTCCATGGGTCGCTGCAATGTAACGGCTTCAGCCCCGCCTTGAGCACTCAGGCAAGCATGCCTACTGTGTGCATTCACGTATGCATGCGCAAGGAGGTGCATGAGAAATAAGTGTATGCAACTGCAAATGCACGTATGCCTACGTGTGCACTTAGGCTATGAGCGGGGCTTGTCGTTCTTCAATGGGATAATCAATCACCGGCCCCCAGAAGATGGAAAACGCCTGTCTATTCCCCTGCAGCTAAACGCTTCTCCAGATGTCAACTTGAGGAGACTATGCTTTTCTCTCCAGAGGCACCCTTCTACCTCCGTCCTCGATGATGATAATCCCTGCTCCCCACAAGATCTCGTGCTGCCCCCCCCTGAGGATCAGCAACGACAGAACGAGCAGCAGCAGGCAGGCCAGCCATCAGGCTACACCGAACAGCCACAACATGCAGATGGTGAAGAGGTGCAGCATGAAGTGCCATCGACAAGCGAAGACACCTCACAAGCGCAACCTAAGAACGGAAATGAAGTTTTAGAAGAAACAAGCTTTATACAGGGGGCACAGGAACCCATAGCGCGGCCTGAACCTGCAGAAACGAACAGGCTAGTTGTCGACTATGAAAAATTAGAGTTTTACTTTGGTGTCATTGCAGTTACAGGTCTGTTTATCCCCTAATGATTTATTTTCTCAAGCATTATTTCGTAATGAAATTTGTGCATCTTCGTAATACATATGCATACCTATATGCATACAGTGATTTTCATGCTTTAATTAACGCAACAGAATATACTGGCATTCCTAGCGTCTCCGTCCCTGCTTATCTGTCTCCCCCTTTGTTTTCCTGGCATTAGTGTCCCTTCCTATCCTCCTGCATTTATGTTATTATCCCTGCCTTGTTTGCCTTCTCTAGATACACTTTTCTGTGTCCTGTGCCCTTGTCTCCTTGTATTTCTCTGCCTTGTCCCTGTCCTCGCTTCTGTTTCCATCAGTAGCGATTAGGCAGCTCCGTTTTCCTCTCCCATTTGTCTCCCAAAGGCCAGACGGCGGCAGCTTGACCCACTTTTACTCCTGGTTTTAGTGTGTAGTATTAGTGCACGCACACATGGATTCAGCATTTGTGAGAGTAGGAATGTGTGTGTGAATGCATGCAGCGGAGATCCAGACGGCCCTCCCCCCGCTTATGACCCAACTGTCTGTAGATTGTAAGCGTGACATTCAATTAATCTTCATACAGGTTATATCTGTATGCTACTTATATGTTCGTATATGTAGATATTTACTGTGTGTACTTGCGTGTGCTCGCACACTCACCAATTCCACCGGTCCCAATCCTGTTTATAGCTGCACGCAACTTCTAGTATGGTCGAAACTCTTGAGGTGACCAACCACATGGATGCCTGGCTGATCTGCCAGACGAAAGAGACAGGATGCAGCTGCAGCATCACTCCAACAACGGCGCCTGCATGTAAATGGATGCATGTGTCAATGCTTTCATGCAGTTGCATTCCGACAGATAACAAGCCCCTGCTGCATGGTGCACGCAGTCCATCAGATCATCCAAAAACTTCATGTGTTCGCGTGCACGTCTGCAAACAAGTTGTGCGCTTTAGTACGTACAAGTGCTCACCCATTTGTTGGCAAAGACATGAAGTTATTTTCTTGCATGGAAGTGGGTGTGTGCGTGCACAGGGTTGGACATTCGTCTTCGAGAGGATCCTCGGACATACGATGCAATTGTCCAAGCCACTGAAAAGAGTGAGTATATAATAAAACAGTAATATGTGTCTTCTAAGCGCGAAAAAAGTACAAACCTCTTGCTAATGGAACTCAAGACTGCCCCTACAGCCGCCCCCATGGTGCTAATCTCAGTGCCGAATTGTATGGACAGCCTGCGCCAAACAGCCAAAATGCAAGTGTAAATGCAAGCACGCATGCAACCGTGCATGTATGTGCATATACGGAGCTGTTTACATAATTTGTGTGTTGGTGTGCATGACTTTGTGTGGGGCTGATTAGACCGTGAATTCTGTGAGCGGCTAAAGACAAACGACTTTCAAAAGGAGCTGAAAAAGCAAAAGGCGAGATCCGCTATGGACTACGCAGTTAAATGCACAGCGTCAACGACCGAAAAAGGGTGGAAGAAGATGAACTGCGCGAAGTACGCTAATATCTTTCAGTGCAACTTCTTCGAAAACACGGCGAAAATACTCGACAACAGTAAGTCAAAAACGAATAGATTGCAGCAAGGAAAATGCAAATACAACACAGCAAGGAAACACCTACCCATGCAGTGCATGCATGGAAAACAAATACAAAAGTTGCGACGCCGGATTACCTGTTGCAAGCCACGAGTCCTCACATCTGCGAAGGGCACAAATCTCGCGTAGCGCATAAGGATCCGAGTGAGTTGCGGTGTACTTACACCTTACATGCACTTTGTGGGGCACTCTTGCATGCAGGAATTGATATACCGCATGGTTTGGGATGGCTGGCGAGGCAAGAACCGTGTGTAGGGAAGCAGTGCAAGGACTGGCGGAAGCAGCACCCATTTGCAGTTCTAGCTTCCAATCATCAGATGTATGAACACTTCGGATTGTACAGCCCCTGGCTTCGAGCGTTGCTTGTTCTAAACGAATGGTTTGGCCTCCTCGAGATGCAAGGAAAGGGTGGTGCTGAAAAAGGTGAACTGACGCCCCTTTTAAGTGTTTAGGGTTTAGGCTTCTGTTTACATGCTTTCTCCCCTAGTTTATTAAATGTGCCTGCTGCACTTTCTGAGTAAAATGTTGTAAATGCCCCGTATGTGTGCATTTCTGCTTTGCTCTTTGTCAGTTTGTTTCGTTTGTTCTTTTCATGCCTCCATTTATGTACTTTCTCTCCTATGCTTGCAGATTCCATATATGGCTTGAATGGGTTTAGCGCTAACTACCTCCTTCAGGGGCGGCACCAAAAGAAGAATATACTGAAGAAAATACTCAGCGTCTTTAAGAAAAAGGAACAATTGACTGCTTCGCACGTGCGCTGTACGTTCCACTATTCCCGTATTACGTGCCTGCATGCATGCAAGCAGGCACGCATGCCTGCATGCATGATGGTATGCGGGGTGTACAGGCAAAAGGGCATGTAGGAACCAGTTTCATTTGTGTCTCATTTGCCCCACAGCTGTGGCGGCTATTCGTGTTGCGATGAGAATCAACATACCCATCATGTGCCGCTGCTTTTGTGCTTGCGTGCAGTCTTGAAGTCGCAGCTGTCTGCAGATGCCTGGGAGGCACTTCAATCCGGTTTTAGACCGGTCGTCCACCCCGGAGTATTCCATCGTCTTAATCAATATGCCTCGTTCTACAGTGAGGCATCAGGGGCAGTGAGAAACCCCGGCGGCCTCGCGGGGGAATTGGACAAGTTAATTGAGGAGTGGACGTACAACGGAATGCCGAAGAAGGCCCAGGTAAAACTGGCGGTGCATGCCTCACAACCCACGGCAGCCCCAGTGTAGTGTATACCCATAAGCCTTCGCACCCACGGGGATGGGAGGGGGGAGTTCAGTTACATGCAACCTAGATCCGGTTTCGGCTTTCCCTCATGAGTACTCTCTGGCCCTTGTCTGCGGGATATTATAGGAACAGGAGCCATTGTATGTTTGCACTTGTTCATGTTGCCTGCGTCCCGCTGTAAACTCGGGTTAGGGGGTTTAGAAGGATGTTTTGAATGCCTTGGTGTCGGCATGTGTCTATGCAGGATAAGTTGAAGAGAGGGCTACACGCGCAGACAAGAGATATGTTGGGGTTTGACCTGACGGCCACCCCGCCCGAGACGAATTCCCTAAACTCGTCTCTAAAGGAGGCACTGTTTCGCTCCATGAACAAGCTACTGGAGCAGCAGGATATCCGCGAGCAGCAATGGCTGGCCTGTCAGAGCCCCTCACGCACTTCGCCCTTTTTGCAGCTGCTGCAGGACTCTGGGCACTTGCTGAAGCAAACAGGAGACAATTTGCTGCTGGTTGGGATCGTTACCACTCCGCAAGAGACCTCCTTAAAGACCAAGAAACCCTTCCTCAACCGCGTCAAAGACAAAATATCCAGGGCAATCGACAAGCTCTTTCGAATGTCCTCTTACCAGGCGCAACACGCTACATATGCAGCTGTTGTGCCTGACTACCCCAAAGTCGCCCTCCTCCTAAAAGAACTCTCCACCATTTATCACAACAACCCCGCCGTTTTCCCCTCCGCCGATGTCTTTCTAAGGGCTGCTGAGGCCCTCTTCGACACCCTGCAAAGACAGTTCTACAGCCCACAAGCCGTGCCTCCAGCTGTACGTACACCCGGAAATATAAAGTGCTTCTTGCCTTTGCACACCCTCCTGTTGTGTCATACCGCGGATCCTAATTGGCTCTCCTTCTTCCCTCCTCGCCTCACGTGTGAACCCTTTTCCCCTTAATACTCTCATACGTGTCAGCGGGCATGTTTTGTTGCCCCCTCTGAGGAGACACCGAGCACTATTCTGTAATACGCAACCTGCACAAGAATATGGAGTTATGCGGCATCTGTTGACATACATGTTCATGCATGCATATGCATCGATATGTATGTACAGCTACATAACCATAAGATCGTACAAAAACCACACATATTGCATATTCAACAGTTAGTAGAAATATAATATAATGAATGTGCATAGTAAGCAGGAGTGGCGTTTTTGTGGAGCAGGTCCCGGTGACTGCGTTGGTGAGCCAAGTGGATCCTCTTTACCCGACGCTGGAGAGCGGGGAGAGAGCACAGGAGTTTCGGCGTTCGACGCTTTCTGTATTTTTCGCACACATGTGGCGTCTGGCATTGAATGTTGCAGCAGAGGGGTGGGCGAGGCCTGCCGCTGCTGCAGCAAAAGAGAAAGAGTACAGCAAAACCTCTTGGCAGCGTTCTCTTTACGACCCTCTGCAAGTTAACTCCTTCCGCATGGTACTAGCAGGCGGAGACTTGGGCCGAGCGCTGCTAGATCATCTGCTGCCACCGAAGCAGAAGAAGATGCTTAAGAGCCTACGCTATGGCACTGGAGCGATATTCACCTACCAGAGCCACTATGCAGGCCAGCTGTACAGACACCTCGGACACCCCGCCTTTGGAAACTTCCTGTCTGCCCAGGCCCCCTTCTTTGGCCAAATGATCTATCAGTGGAGACGAAAAAGACAAAGTGACAGAGCGGCAGAAATCATGGGCTGGTTGGGACTTGCTCTGTTTTTCGCGGGCTCGGTTGTTGCGTGAGTAACCCCATTGTTGACGGATTAGGGTTAAAGTGTTGGGTTTAGGGCTCGTCGAGTGCTGGTGTGCTGCTGCTTGTTTCTGTACTACATGGTGGCTTCTTGCTGGCTTTGGCCGTTTGTGTGTCTTGCCGTCTATTGCTCTTCTCTGCTTCCTTGCTTTCTCTGCCCCGTTTGCCTGTCTGTATTCCATACTACTGTTTCCATCAGCCTCACAAGCTCACAGTTCACAGCTCAGACAGGCAAATGCAGACAGATATACAACCACATGCATCCATGAATGCATCTTCCCGGAGGAAGAGTGCATGCTAGCCTCGTTCATTCTGTGTGGTCCTGTACAGGGTTGCCAACCAGCTGAACGCCTTGGCGGAGGTTCGCCTTGACGGCGTGTCCGGTGGGGCAGCAGGATCTGGAGGCGGTGGGGTTGCGGGAGTAGGAAATCAATCGGGACTGGCAGGGTCGACTGGTTGCGGTCCTTTGGGGATTTGCCTCGATGCTCCTGTGCAAGAAGGGTCGGGTATAAGTGCCCAAGACCCTTTAAATCCGCCCCCATTTTCTGCCTCACCCGTCCTCACTGCCGTCGCTATCGTCTCCAAAGCCGTTATAATGGCTTCTTTCGCCTCTCTCCTAGGCCCTGCACTGTCTCTCTACGTCATAGTCCGCTCACACTTTAAGTTCTTAGAAAGGCTTGAAATGGTGGGGCATGCAGATCTTCCAATGCACAATACAGAGACCAACAGACACACACAAGACACCCGAGACTTTCCTTAGAACCAGTTGCTCAAAGAGCAGCAAGGGGCACATCCTTTAATAAACACCAAAGAGTATCTGGAGGGAAAAGATGGGAGAAACCTGTTGGACTCCTCACAGAGTCTCCTCCAGTCTCTGCCACTGTCGCTTCATGGCAGCATTGGCTTAAATCCGTGTGTTACTCGATGGCAGCATTGGCTTAAATCCGTGTTTTACTCGTCCTTGTCTTGCTAGACGACCGTTCTGTGCGCGCGAATTGGTTATTTCCTGTTGTTTGGTTTTAAGGGTTTAGGGTCTAGAAGGTTTTTTTTTTGTTTTTCAGGCTGTCTCCAACTTGTGGAAGTGGATGATTTACAAAATAAGACACAGCAGCTTTGGCCGGTGGTATAAGAAAATAAAAGAAGGGCGCAAGAACGAACGTGAGGCCAAGAGGTTAGAGAAGCTGATGAAGGGGGAACAGAAAGGCTCCCGCAAAAGCAAGAAGAGAGGGAAAGGATCAGGCAGACGCAGCATACGAGACGATGCAGACCAGTGTGAGCTTGAAACAGACAATGCATTCGATCTCCAATCTATCAGTGAGCAATTCAGCGACATTGCTGACGACAGCGAACTCATCAGCCGAGGCGGCAGCAAAAGGAAGAAAAAGGGAAGCCGCAAAAGCGGCGAAGACAATTCTTCTAAGGGTAGAACCCTCACAACTAAAAAAAGAATAGCGTCCATCAAAAGGATGTTCTCAGGCCGAGGCAGCAAAAGCACAAGAACCCCATCGTCCTGAAGACCCCACCAGCGGCTGCAACTTCGGGGCCCACCCTTGCGTGCTGCTCCAGTCCCTCTTAAGACTCCCAAGACCAACACAAACGGCCCCCTTAAGAGCTCCACAAAAACTACTAAGAGCCGCAATGCTTCTAGACGATGGATGCCTCACGGTACCAAATCGGCGCGCCGAATGCCCTTCTCAAGGCCCTTTTGGATGCCCCAAAGAGGCGTCCAGAGTGGCATAAAGAAACCCCAAGGGCATGCAGCTGCATACACACTGCATGCACGCATGAATGCATGCGTCTGCCTGCACGCCTGTCTGGATTGTACAGGCAGTTGCTTTGGTTCTGGCTGTTAATTGATTCGTCGGGTATTTCTGCTTTCATTTTGGAGCTTAGATAATTGGCGACGGAGAGGCAATGCCAAAAATACGCAGACACTTTAGTTATATGTAGGCATTTCGCGTTTAGGGTTTTCTGCCTCTGCAGGGAGTATAAAAGTCTCGGATATAAGCGCGGCAGCGCTATCGGCTGCCGTGGCGTCACGGATGCATGCGACGCACAAGTTTGGGGCTTTTTCTGCGGGCTGGAAGTACGCCTCTGCAACCTACGCACAGAATATGTAAACATGCATGCATTGCTCTTTCTTATGTACAGCCTATGTTACGATGCAGCATAGTGAAACACTAGAGAGGGCACCGTGCTTGGCAAAGAAAAACGCAAACAAAAAAGCAGTCGTCTTTCAGGCAGCATATAACCCTCGACAAGCAAACCCCTCGACCGTATTGCAGCAGAGGTGCTGCAGAAGCAGCAGAGCAGCAGGGAAAGCTTGCTGATACATATATTGCGCGATCTTCACTCGCCACCAACCTGTCTCTGTTTAGGGGAAAAGAAATCCTCGTCCTCTAGCATGCAGTTGAAGTCTACTGCTGGGGCTTTCCAGCAGAGGCGGCAGCCTGCGGCGCATGCACAGGCCCACAGAACAACATGCATGCAGGTATGCATGCTTCCATTCTAGTCCCCATGGAGTTTTCGTTTCTGTAGGGCAAGCTAGCGGCGTGCTGCTGCTCGCCATTTTCCCCTGAGCGTGCATGCGGCCCCATGTGGAGACGCACATTGGTCTTCTGGGATGTATGCATCGTTAAGAGGATCTTCTAGACGCTTAACAGCGGCGCTAAGATTGTGAAAGGATGCGCTGTTGCTTTTGTGTATGTCTGCTAGGAACTGCTGCAGCATCCAGCGGACGGAGAGGTGAGGGTTAGTAGGGGCTTCCCCGTGAGGCAGCGCCATGCAAGCATTTAAGTGGAAGGCATAAGGATAAGTCTTTAGGCTCTCAAGACCCTCAAATAGCCTAAATAATGCCAATTCTTTCTTCTCTAGTAACACAACAGGACGGCACAAAACAAACAAGGGGCTTGGCCTGCAAACACGGCACATGCAGCCCCAAAATAATTCCCATATAACCCTGACAGCTTACTGCCATGCATGCATGGATTCTGCATCCCCACACGTCTCCTCCGTAATGACAGCTCCTACCTGTTATCTATAGTTGCTGTCTCGAGGCCAAGACACCGGCCCTCTCCATAGCTGAGGCGTTCTAAGACAGCAAGAGATGCCGCAGATGACGTCTCTCCTGTGCAAAGAAACGGGGTGTATGTACAGCCTAAACCTTGCATGCGCTTGAAATAGCCCCGCAAGGCCCTCATCCTGCAACGCAATAAGATATCCACAAATGGAAAACCCCATAACGAATGCAGGAGCAGCTGGTGCTGCTGCTGTTGCTGCTGCTGCTGTTGCTCTCAAAGGATTTGAGGGTTTTCACTCCTATCGCCAAGCAAAACCGCCACACCACCACCTTATGCATATCAGCGTAGGCCACTTCAACACCGCGGGCCTAAACCCTAAACAAACCCTAAACCCCAGGCCCTCAGCATCATGCATCGTGAGGTGTCATGGCCGGCTGTTCAGGGTTTCAAGAGTTTCGTTTATCTTTACATCAAGGATGGTTCACTGCTGATGGTGTGAACTGCTTTCTGGTTTAGTGTTTAGGGTTTAGGGGTCGTACACCAGTGCCCTGCAGATTCTTTCTGCTGTTGCCTTGTCTGCAGCAAAAGTGTGTGCAAGGAGTCGCCGGACTTTCGCTTCCTGCTGCTGCATGCGTTCGAGGTCTTCTCTTCCACACAGCCGTCCGTCGGGATGTCTGTACACCTCAATAGGGATGTCTTCTTGCTTGCCTCCTTCCTGTTGCTGAGGAAACATGTAAGAGTAAGCCGGCCCCAATGGATGCAGCAGCATGCAGTGTACGTGGGGCCCAAGAGAAGATGCTGTCTTCTGTATCTGCAGAGGGAGGGCTTCTCCTGCCTCTGGGGGGGAAGAAAAGCCTTCAGCAACAACATAATCTTCAGTATGAACAGACCTGTGGACACAGCAGCAGCAGCTGCAGTTGCTGCTGTTGCTGCTGTTGCTGCTGTTGCTGGTGCTGTCCTTCCGAAAGGCTACCTGTCCAGCTGGCAACCTCGCCGTCACAATAGCAGCTGGTGGCCGCAGCAGACGCTGAATATCCACATGCAGCGCAACGCATGCACTGAATTCGGGTTCCCCGCCACTGCCAGCGCCAGCACCCTCTCCTTTGCATACAGGGGGCCCCTTTATGAGGCCGCTCTCCCTCTGCTGCCGCATCCGCCGCCTTGAGAGTTTCTTTTCAACGTTTTCTGATAGCAAATACAACAGAGATAAACTCGCATCTCCACCAGACAGGGCAACATACAGAGGAACGTCCACTTGCTGCCTCGAAGCGTCGGCAACGTCCTGCTGCTGATGCTGCTGCTGGGGTTGTTGTTCGTGTTGCTGCTCCTCTTGAGCCTTCTGTAGCTGCTGTTGTTGTAGCTCCTGCTGCTCGGAGAGCATCTGTCGCAGCGTAGCCATTTCTGTTGCGACTGCCTTCCTTACGAGGAGCAGCAAACAGCTGCGACAGCACTTTTCCCTTACGCTCGCCACAGCCAGCTCTTGGGGGCATCTGTAGCAGCGGAAGTGTCCATCTGCTGCTCTCTGCCTCTGTGGCTTTGCAGGGGTTCGATTGGCGCCCATTATTACGGGTTAGTGGTGGATATTCAAGAGGGAGGATTCGTTACTAGGGGGGCCCTCTGCCCCTACAAACATTAGAGAAGGCCCCTAGCGAGACATGCAACAGAAAAACCCACTAAGTGACGAAATGTATGTGACCAGCCCTAGATCTTGTAGGGAGCTACACAGGCACAGGAGGTAGCACTGGCGACGCGAGGTAGGGCCCCAGAGGGTCTCAAAGGGAGGGAAAAGAAGAAAGAGAGATTATAAGATACAAAGACATAAGAAAGAATGGCAATAGCAGTGGACCTGCCTATATGGAAAACAAAGAAAAATCGAAAACCTAGAGAGATTTATTGCAAATTATTGAAATTTAAGAGGCATTCATGTTTTGCTGTTCTGGCGTCTATGTTTGCTTGGGGCTGGGAAACGCCCCACAGGAGGTCAGCTAGAGGAAATAAAAAGCGGGAAAAAGGAATAACTCATGACGAGAAAGGTTAATGCACACCAAAAAAGGGGAAATGATCGAGATCTGTTTATGAACTAGAAAATCTGAATTGGACGTCGTGCACTCTGCTCGTCTGTACTACGTACAGAGCCCAGCAGGAGCAGGTTGCAGCAGCCATGGGCTTTGTTTGATGCTGCTGCTGCTGCGCATTTGGCTTGCGTCTTGGAGAAAGCAGCAGAATTTCTTTTTCGTTTCCACTTCCTTTCCCCTTTGCTGCCTAACTTAGGCAGTAGGCGGCTGCTTTCTTCTTCTTTAGGCCGGCGGAGGTCGTCCTGAACGTCGTCTGCATTCATCTCCTGTTCTGCTGCAGCTGCTGCAGCATTCCATTCCCGTGTCGTTCTCTTGCAGCTTGCCTCTCCTCTCTTTTACCCAATTCAAGTTTTCTTGTTTTTGCAAATTCAGAGGTGAGCAGATCTTGGTTGCGCCCCGACTTACGGCTGATCTCCGTCTTCTACCTCCACCAGCCCTACGGTTTGGGGGCTGCCGGGGCGGTTCGTTCGTGTCGCCCCACCCTTTTCCTTTATTTTTCAATTTATTATCATTTTTATTGCTATATTATTACTTCTCTTCCATTCAGCTTATTCCGCGGTGCCGTCGGCTCCGCGGGGCCCCACAGTTGCCAGGTGGCCCCATTGGTTGGGGCATGTGCATTTGCATTTCCTCCTTGCCACTCCGTCCTTCTCCTTGTGGAGTTGAGTTATTGCTTCTGTGCATGCGTCAGATGTGCCTGAATGCGTTCGCTTTTATTCATTTTGTCCGTGCGTTTTCCATTGCCGTCTCAGGGCATATGCTGTTTCCCTTTACGTCAAAGTTGAATCGATGGGGTGTTGTTTGTATTGTCTGTTAAGCCCTCGTCTCTGTTTCTTTTCCCCCTGTTTTTAATATATAGACAGTGTGCCTACCTGTAGTGGGTAGGAGTGTCGCTGCATCCATGCATGCCTTCGTGCATGGATGCATACATGCATACATACCTTCGTTTGTCTGCAGGAGTTTGTATTAGTTAAGAACTAGGAGTTGTTAGTGTGTGAGGAGGTTGCCCAATCTGTAAGAAGATGTATTCGGGTGGCTCTGGCGGGTACGGAGGTGCGAATGGTTATGGAGGCGCCGGTGGTTACGGGGGTGGTGGATATGGTGGGGG